>JAPKLW010000407.1:419716-451564 GCA_026898455.1 Plectranthus barbatus | reverse complement strand
TCAGTCAAAGAACCATAAGATAAGTTGGTGAAAATCCTAACTTATCACACGTCTAGACACTTTATGGTAACGTGGGGCAAGTGGCATCATAGTAAGAACAAACATGTGTTGCTTAGTCAGGAGAATATACTCAATGCAATATCTCCACTCATGGAAGTTTGGACCAGTTAGAGGATTGAGAGCAAGTATATGATCGACAGTAGACATAGACATATCTAAAACAATAAAGAATCTTAAATAAGAACATACATGTTGAACTTCGAAAACAAATGCATTGAAAACCTTTTAATAAATCAAATACAAATGTTTTCCACTAATTGCCCAAGAGTTCCCACCGCAAGCTACACTCGTAGACGTTTACGATGTCACCCTCAACCAGGACTGCGGGTTTTAAGCCCCAATCCATTTAATTTCACTACCATGTCAGGATGCTTTTGACACTAGAAATTAATAATTAGTGAAAACCTTAGACCAAGTCATCTCTTAAGAACAGGGATGCAATTCTTGCATTATATTCTAAGATGCTTCTAAGCAATTAACCACAAATTTAACTCCGACCAAAAGAGACAGTTTAGCATGGCACGTAACCATTCCGCACAGCCCTTAAAGCTTTTGTTATCTATAATTTAAATCAATCCTAGAATACTTGTGAAAGAGGTCTACGCAAGCTACACTCGTAGACGTTTACGCAAAGCCCTCCCACTATTCACTTGATTTAAATTGTTTGTCTAGAAATCCCAACAACTGTACCCATGCACCTCCGGGAACTTGCAAGCTACACTCGTAGACGTTTACTAGAACGAGAGATACACTTACAGCCTAGGACCGCTTTGTGGAGGTCTGTTGATTTTAATTAAAAATCTGCTTAGTATTTTTCTTTTAAAAAGTTTCTTTATGCGCACACATAATTTCTTTGTCATTATATTTTCCAAATTTTTGCATGTAATTAAACAAGCTCAAAAATTCCCAAAATATAATCCAACTAAAGAAATTAATCACATAAGCATGCTTGAAAAGTTGTAAATAATAAAATCGATAAATCATGCTTTTCCTATTATCTACACATGCTTAAATTGCGCACATAAATAAATCACATATCATACGAGGATAATTAAGGCAAACGAAAATTCCTCGTGGCCCCACAAAATAGAAAATAATATCTATCTATTACAAATTTGAATTTTGAATTAATTTGGATAAATCCAAATCTTTTCAAATCTTCCAAATCTTCAAGGGCCTTCAAATCTAGATACACCAAATCTTTTTGGATTTTTAGGCCTTTGTAATCTGATGATTTGCCCTAACCCTAATGCAAACCCTAGGGTTTACACAGGATTGCACAAACTACAAAAACACAAGCCACCGCGACGGGACAGCAGCAGCCGACGATAGCCGAAGCCGCCGCCGCCAAGCCGGCCACAAGCCAGCGCCGCGCCCAGTGCCGCGCGCTCGCGCGCGCGCTCCCCCCGCTTGCTACTGTCGTGCCGCGCCCGCGGAGGCCGCGCGCCGTGCACGCGCCGCACGCCCCAGCCACGCGCCTGCCGCGCCGCCGCCGCCGTGCACGCACGCGCGGCCTCCTGCCGCCGCCGTGCACCGCCCTTCGTCGGTTCCATCTTCGTTCTTCGTCCTCGACCCGTCCAATTACAAATTTGAAAAATTACAGAAAAACTATTCTAATTACAAATTTTCAAATCTACACTAATCACGGATTTTCTCGTGATTTTACCAAAACAATTCAGCCCTACACGGATAAACCACCGCGGGCTGAATCAACGGGTTGCCACGAGGAACAAAAACCAAACATCCACAAAACAATAAATTCATACATGCATATCGAATTTAATTATGAACAATAGAGCCATAAATCAGAAAACCTGGCTCTGATACCAATTGTAGGGATTTTCTGTGAACCGAATCACAAAAACCAAACTGAACCGGATCGATTTAGGGATATTGCTCTTAATAAAAATTCACAAAAACCTAGCATGCTCCTATGAATTTAATACATATCGTGGATTGAGGAATTACCATAATTCCGTCGAGTCTGATCCGATCTTTTGCGTTTGAATTCCATATACCAATTCAACCACGCAATTCGATTTTATCTGCGGAATCAGAAATTAGAACCCTAATTTCTTAAATAAAATCAAAAATAAAGAAAAGAAAGAAATAGGATTTCTGTTCTCCAGATTACATCTTCAGGGCTGTGTACCGGTGCTGGTCAGATCTACTACTGGTGAGGACTCCGTAGATCTGTGACTTGAGCAGGACCAGAATCGAAATTCTCCTCCCTCTCTCTTTCAGGATCGGTGCCCCTCTCTCTCTCTCTCCTTAGGGTTTCAACTGATTTGAATCTTATGAAAGTCGCTAGGGTTTCAGAGAGTGAGAGGTCTATTTATAGACCTAGGGTTATAAAACCCTAGTGGGCTCCTGGGCTCAATTTAGCACACTTATTGGACCAGACCTGGGACCTAATGCAAATAATAAAGTGGGCCTATAAATTAATTAATTCCCATGTCCACAACCCAGGACACAATTAATTAATTAATATTAATTCTTTTTTCACCACAGAATTAATACTGACCTACCCCTTTATTACCACGTTATGAGAACGGGTTGCATTAATTGAGAATCCCCATATTTAAGGTTACCGGACATCCATTAATTAATCGGAGCCTCTGACAAGCTCTAACTACAATTAATTAATATCTTATAATTCCTGAGTAGTACCACTCAAACCTTATCACTCGTGCCTGAACTTAATCAGCCTGCAGGACTTTGGCACGATGAATGTTATTGAGCTCCTCAGGGAATGTCCCCATCCTATTACTCGGATATGGTTACTTAAACCTAGTCTCAGACGGTACTACACGAACTGCTGTTACCCAAGATGTGGATATACGAGCACGTTACTTAGGCTCTCTACCATGGCAAGTCAAAGCAACAGTCAACCCGTGCAAACCCTTGAACTTTCGTTAGGGTTTGGACTCAATCAATATAACGAGATATTTTATTCTCTGATGTCAGACAGACGAATATATCTCACTGTGGTCCATCAATACGCCACCTCTATGTACCAGCATGTCAAGTAACCAAGACAGACTCCTTATTCCGACAATGCCGCAGCCATCCGGACAGACGTATCCTCATACGATGTCTCGGCTGTGATCAGGTTTATGTCTCACTAGGTCAAGTGATCATACTGTCTTCTGCGATCTACAACACGCCGTATGATCGTCCCTATCGGTGAGACAAGAGGATACCATTGTTCATACATGTAAGATTGTTAACAGATAGGAGAAATAAACCATTGTATACTCATTGTAATAAATGCTTTCAGTATACAAAACCCATCAGGGTTACCCGGGTGTTTGATGGATAGAGAGTGGAAGGTGCCTTGGAATTTACGGGGACACGTTCGACTGTCTTCTTCGATCTTTTCTACCAAACATCCGGTTGACTTACCTCCCACAACAAGTCAAGATATTTGTCTTAACCTTAAACTTACATTCCTCCATGATTTGGTTACAAGGAACAATTTTCTTGTTCTCCCATTCTTTGAAGATGACAGGATCCTTGCTATGAATGTTGTTAACGATGATTTTTTACATGCTGATGGTGGAATGATCTTTTAACTCCTCCAGAGACTTCTCCTCATGCTCATAGCATGGATTCACCATAAATAAGGAAGTTTGAATCATAGTATAGAGAAGACATACATTCAAGGGGTGAATTGTCTTAGAAAATTTTCAATACTTTTTAAAATTGATTAGAATGTAAGGGAGGTGAACCTTACATTGAAAATTCATGTGTTTCAATACACGGTCCGAATTTTCTAGAGATTTATAATTGAAGATTTGATATCTTCATTGAATATTGAGTTTCTGACTCCGTGAATCATGTAATGTCGTATCACATTTTTATTCCTCATTAAATGTGGCGTGTTTATGCCTTTTTGTAGCTCCCATCCTTCGACATTTACGCTTGTTGGCTACTAGTAAGGTTTAGGGCATCTAATTCAGAATGACCTACCCCATGCTTAAAGTCCTCTCTATCAACGATGTCGATTGAGGAGATCACCAGTCTAATCGCTGGTGGAATAAGAAGTACTTCTGCTAGCTTTCATCTTCTAAGAACCTAAAGTTGTATTTGAGAGCTTGGACTTAGATGTTTTCCGCTACCCTTCGAGGTTGTTATTGAGAGCTCAGACTCAATCTTCTTCTTGCTAAATTTCGTCAAACTCCAACATCCAAAGTTTGATGCACAACTCTTTGAACCTTGATTATGAAAGAGACTTTGTGAAGATGTCGGCCAACAAATTGTCTATTCAAATGTATTTGACAGAGATATATTCCTTCTCCACATGATCTTGAATGAAATGATGTTGGATGTTGATGTGATTCGTTCTTGAGTGGTGAACATGATTCTTTGTGATGCACATCGTGCTATTATTATCACAATAGATGAGACATTCCACGGTTGGAATCATAGTCCATCAGCTGCTGCTTGATCCATAAGATTTGTGCACACCAACTGGCTGCTGCCACGTATTTGACCTCTATGGTGGAGGTGGCAAATGGGTGTTGCTTCTTACTGAACAAGTTGATTAACTTGTGTCCCAAAAAATTGACAAGTACCGTCGTGCTTTTTTGATTGATTCTGCATCCTCTAAAGTCTAAATCTGAATATCCAGTGAGATTGATCTTGTTAGACTTGGGATACCAAATTCCTAAGGACTGTGCGCACTTGAGGTATCTGACAATTCTTTTAGTCGCCTCAAAGTATGACTTCTTGGGATTGGCTTGAATTCTGGCGCACACCCCTACATCATATGAGATGGCTGGCCTGCTGGCAGTCAGGTAAAGCAAAGATCCTATGATGCCTCTGTAGATGGTTGGATTCACTAGTTCCCACTCCTCGTCTAAAGTTATCTGGGTTGTGGGGCTCATTGGAATCCTCGGCGATTTGGTCTTTTATGGACAAAATTTGCTTATTAGATCTTTTGTATACTTCTTCTGGTTGATAAAGATACACTTAGGATTTTGCTGAACTTGATGTCCTAAAAAGTATGACACATTTCTCATCATGCTCATCTGAAAGTTGTTTTGCATAATTTGGTCAAATTTCTCGCAGAGGCGAGATTCTTCGATCCAAAGATAATGTCATCCACATATATTTGTACTAGTAGAATGTCTTCAGTGTTCTTAATTAGGAAGAGAGTCTTGTCGATCTTCCCTTTATTGAAACCATTCTTTAGTTGAAACTGAGACATAGTTTTACTGGTAGCTCACGGTGCTTGCTTGAGTCCATGGAGAACTTTTTGCGGCCTGTAAACTTGATTCCCTTCTTCAAAGCCTGGAGATTGCTCCATGTAGACTTCCTCCTTCACCTCGCCATTCAAAAATGCACTCTTCACGTCCATTTGAAAGACCGTGAATTTTTTTAACTCAGCATAAGATAGAAATAGCCTAATTACCTCCAGCCTAGAAATTGGTACGAAGGTTTCATCATAGTCAATCCCTTCGCACTGCACGTATCCTTTGGAAATGAGTCAAGCTTTGTTCCTTATTGCGTTGCCAACTTCATCCTGCTTATTCTTGAAAACTAATTTCGTGCCTATTACTAACTGGTGTGTTGTTCTATCCACCAGGCACCAAATATTTTGCGGGTGAATTCTCCCAACTCCTCTTGTATCACATTGATCCATTCTAACGATTGCAAGGCTTCTCCAGTCTTCGTCGATTCTGACAGGGATATGATCATGAGAGAAGTGCATTCCTTGCTCTAGTGCGAACAGGACTAGTCAAATCTTCCAAGATATCAAATTCTAGATGATGTCTTACCAACTTTGGTCGCTACAAATCTTTGATTTTTACAAGTTGGATGAAAGGTAATGTGCTCTCAATTCCCGTGACTGGCACACCCTTAAGATATAAATCTTCGGAAATAACTTATTTCCAGGAAGTAGTTCCTTCTGCTGAAGCTGGAAATCCTTCATTATTGATTCAAAAAATTTTGGCTCTACTGATGCTGAATGATCATCTACTGATCCTTCACCAGATCAGTGTCATATTCTCCAGCATCTGACTCACCAACTCCTAAATCATCCGTTAAGTCTTCTTTAGCAGTTCACTCCTCTACCTTTGGAAGAACTTCTATGATGTCCTCATCTTCAAAATCTATTCTTCCATGCTAGTTTCCTCCTTCATGTATGTTGTTTTGTAAGGAGATGGAATCTAAGGTCTGATATGTGCGTAAAATGACCTTCATTTCGGTATGTGAGTGTGCATGTTTGTGGCCATTTTACTCTCATATCATATGTTTTTGTTGTTCTTTTGTTGTGTTTTCGTGTTTTCTGTGTTTTGAATGGTGTAGGTGAGTTTTGAGCATAAAACAACACTTTTGGTTGAATTTTAGAGGCAAATCGTCTGAGTTTGGAGTCAAAATAGGATAGGTTCGCCCGAGCGGAGAAGAGAAGGGAGCATTCTGGAGTTCAGAGGCTAGGCTTGGCCGAGCGGAGCCTGGCTCGGTCGAGCCATTTGGGATAGAGCCCGGGCTCGGTCGAGCACTGCAGGGTCGGCTGAGCCACAGCCTTCAGAGGGCTCGCTCGGTCAAGCCAAATCAGCTCGGCCGAGCCAGATTGCAAATCTTAGCGGTTTTTTACGGTTATCAAGCCATCCTGAGCGAGTCGTCTGAGGCTCGGGCGAGCCAAGGCCCTGCTTGCTCGTCTATAACAGGGGGATTTTCGAGTTTTAAGAGAACTTTTGCCCAAATTTCAAATAACCACTAGGGAAATTCTCTCGTAATCCATCTTCCATTCACTTCCCATCCACATTAAAGGAGATCAAGGACACATTCCTCCACATTTGTTGAAGATCAAGGAAGACCAAGGGGTAGATTGAGTACAAGGAATACAATTGAGGAAAATCTACATTTGATCTTTCAATTTGTAATGGATTCTCTTACTCTTTCTATTGTATTGAACGAAATTGAAGGCATGAGGAGCTAAACCTTTTTGTGAGTGTTGTTTGAATGGATGATGTGTGAAATTGAGGTTGAATGTTGATTGTTTACTTTCCTTTGAGAGCTTGAATTGCACTAGATCTTAAATCTTACCACCTAGGTGTAGGTAATAGCCAACCTAGGAGGTATTTGATGTGAACACTGCAACCAACACGCGGGTGGAATCATCGCAAATAGTGTAGATTCATACGATTCTAGATCCAATCCCTGTGCGGAGATAGGTCGTAGGGCAATAATCCACGTTCTAGAAGGAGTGGTCTAGGATTCGATAACATGATTGTTTGAGAGTTCTAGTAATATCAACGGTTAGCTCGCCGTGACAAGGGGTTAACTAATTGAGGGTGGATTGCTCAATCTCTTAGGGATTAAATAGGTTTACAACATGATTTGAACTCAATTGAACACATTTGATATTCATACAACACTCACACTTGTCTCATTGTTGCACTTGATACTTTATCTACCTAAGTTGAGAGAATTGTTTAATTCGATTATTGGATTTATATTTGAACATGATTGGAAACGTGCTTTACTTAATGTATGTTTAGTTTTGTTATGATTTTGCCTAGCTAATTGACACTCAACGACGAAAGCTTTGCCTAGCTATAAATTTCCTTGCAAGTAAATCGTAGTCTATAGAGTGAATTAGAAGGACCTTGGATTGAAAATTTAACTTGATTAAGTGTTAATTCTACACCGTATCAAGGTCTCAACAAGTTCATTTGTATCACTGATCCTCTCAGTTGTTTGCGGTCCAATTGAGGAAGTTGATTTTCCTGGAGATTCATTCATAGATCTAGTATGAACAAGTTGTTTAGGATCATGAATATCATTGCCCGATTGCTCATTGGCTTTACTAATCTCATGAATATCTTGTGCTAATTCTTTCATGGTCCTACGCACAAATGTACCTTCATAAAAAATAACATGACATGTTACTTCCACATGACCAGTAGCCTTATTTAATACTCTACAAACCTGGTGAAAAGGATATCCATACACAAGGAACTCTCCTTTGTCAGCCTTTAGCTAGAAGGTATTTAATTTTCGATTATCGTTTGTGTTAATGTAACATTGTGAACCAAAAGCACGAAGATGAGCTAAAGGAGGCTTACAACCATAATAGACTTCGTAGGGAGTATTTCTTAGTCTAGCATTGAGACCACTCTAATTCTAAGTGTAGCACGTCGTGATGACCGCTTCGACCCAAAATCTTTCATGAAGGTTGGCTTCAGCAAGCATTGTCCTCACTGCCTCTTGGAGTGCTTTGGTCCATCTCTTTGCTAGCCCATTATGTTGTGGAGTTCCTGGAGCTGACTTCTCATGGCCAATTCCAGTTTCCACGTAGAAGTCCATTTGTGTTCCATTGCAGAACTCAGTCCCATTGTTAGATTTAATTTTCTTGATTAGTACTCCTTTCTCTTTCTGGATTCGTATTACTAGCTTGGCAGTGTCATCTTCACTTCATCCTTCATCTTGAGCAACTTCACCAAAGTATATCTCGAGTAGTTATCGAAAATCATAAGTATCTCTTTTTGGCAATAGTGGGTGGGGGTAACAGGACAAAAAAGTCCATGTGAAGTAGTTCTAGAACACCCTCAGTGCTTGCTATTACATATTTTCCCTTGAAGGATGTTATGGTCTGTTTTCCTAACTGGCATGCTCTACAGACTCCTTCTTTCTTGAATCTGCCTTCGGGTAGGCCCTCTACCAGCTCGTGCTTTGCCAAGTGATTGATGGTTTTGAAGTTGAGGTGGCTTAGTCTTTTGCGCCACAACTAGTTGGACTGAGTTGGCTACTACGAAGCATGAGTTAGCTTGACCACTCTCCCAATCAACCACATACAAACCACCTTTCCATATCACTCTTAGTTTTATGCCTTCTTTGTCTTTGATCTGGCACTCAGATTCGGCAAAATATACCTTATATCCATTCTCACTAAGTGTACTTTTACTTAGGAGATTATGCTTCAAGTTGGTGATAAGGGATACATTTATTATCATTATACCATCATGCTCTACACGTCTCTTTCCAATAACTCTACCTTTAGAGTTGTCACTAAATATAACCGAGGGTCTCTTCACCATTATTAGATTTGTTAGCATATCTCTTTCTTCTGTCATGTGATCGGAGCACCCACTATCGAGGATCCACAAATTTCTCTTCTCTTCACGTTGAATCTTGTACATCTGTTCCTGCAAACAAAACATCAAATTTTAGGTCCCCGATCAACAACAGGTCCTGCAGGATTAACTTATTGGATCAACACTATGGGAATCCAAACCCGAATAACATTCGGTTTAGGATGTTTCTTAAAGCTCTTCCCTGCAACCTTCCTCATCTTTCTAAATAATGCATGGATTTTTTATGAGAGGATTAGGGTTGTGCACAATGTGTAATCAGCTCGAAAGATGACTTCCTTACAGGACCTTGGAACATGAGTTCCGGATAGGTGTGGAAACTATGTGGCTTTCTTGGAGTGAGTCCTCTACCACGTTGGTTAGCCTTCATAGTCCTAAAATGAGAAATTTGATTGTACTCGGGCCTCAAGTAGTTGTTCCCCCCGACTTGGATGAACTCTTTTCTCATTTTGATTATCAGAAAAGGGTCTATGGTTAGAGCAATAACAAGAGGAATGTTTGGCTTCAATGCATTTCGAGCTGGTGCACTTTTTTCCTTGTGCCCACTTTGTTGGCTACTTGGCCAAACTGGCATCCTATCAGCAGGGACATGCTGATCAACCAGTTTGTGGCATTTTGCTGGTTTTCTCGCAGCATGCTGCAAGGCCTACTTGGGTTGTTGGTACACCAACATTTAGCATTCCCAGCATGAGGTGGTACAACATTTGTTATTCCCCCTTTTCCCTTTAGCCCTTGTTGATCACTAGACTTGGCTTTAACATAAACAAATATTTATGTCAGTGTCAGCATTAGATGAGGACGCATAATATCTCAAATAAGTTTTATTAAAACCTAGACCCGATCTATCTAAGGGATTCCTTTGGGTCTACAGGACTTCATATAAAACTTTTGAGCTTTAAAAAAAAAACAATTGCACGACTCAGGCTCAAGTTTATTATTTTTCAAGGATTCACACTCTTCTTTTAACATTTGAAAATTATTTTGTGAATTCTAAAGACCGAGAGTGGAGGAAAATGTCCTATGAGTCGTATAAATACGACTCAGGTCCTCTAAGATACATGCTAACATAATTTAGATAGGTAAAGAGTTTGTTACCTTGTTGTCAACAGTCAGAGCTTGTTGGCTATTATCTCCTACATCTTCTCTTATTGTGACCATGAATGCTAGCAATGATTTCCTCCTCCAACTCGTCATCTAACAACAAAAATCTGTCGTCATGGTCGGGAATATCTGGGACATCCGTCCTAGAGAGCATGGTTTTGGCAATGGATCTTGAAGCTCTGACTTCAAATAGCCTCCTTAAACGATCTCTCTCATCTTTTTCCACTCAAGGCACTCGAATTTTAAATGGTCGGAAGAGTTGCACTCAAAACACATGTGTTTGGGGAATTTGACAAATTTTCCTTCAAGTGATTGTGGATTATCTGTGTTAGGTTTTTCCTTCTCGAACAATCTGAATTGTCTTCTCATTTGCTCTTCAAGTTCTAAGATGGAACTCTCTCCTTCCTTCAAGGTGGAGATAGAAGTGGAGGTGGAAGGGACTTCTGTCGTTGGGGGTCCCACTGATCTCCCCGTGTGAAAGGGCTTATTTAGTCTCATTTGACTCTTGAAGTCCCTCTTCACAAAGTAGGCAACATCTCCATTGTGTCTGCCCGACAAACTGGTGGTTACCATATGTGACTGTTGTTCACCATGTTTTGGAAGAATTACATGGCTCTTCTGGCACCCTTTGACATGATGGTGTCTACGAGTGTAGCATCCACCATGGTCAGGACATGCTCTTAGCAGCTCCTAGTAGTGCTCCCATGTCTCATAGAAGTTTTCATCAGGTTCTGAGCGAAGCGAGTGATATCTTTTTTCCTTTGTTTGATGACGCTAGGTGGAAAGAAGTTTTCTAAGAATTCATTCCGCAACTCCGGCCAAGTACTGATGCAGCTCTTATCTAGCATAGAAAATCAGGATTGCGCTTTATCACGTAGGGAGAATCCAAATAGTCAAATTGAGATGGTGCCTTGACTGACTCCATTGATCTTCACTATGTTGCACGACAGTATAAACTTGTCAAGGTGGGCATATGGGTCCTCAGTTGCTCTGCCACCAAATTGATTTTGCTACACCATTTGTACCATTCCGAACTTTTGCTATAAATTATTGGCATTGATACCAACTCAGAAATCTATCTCCTGGAACCTGGGTCGGTACCTCTTTTGTATGGCATCCTCGTCCTCATCATCATCAAATATCTCTGGAGGATCATCTTCTTTGTTGAGATTATCATGAAAGAGTGGGTTGCGTCAAATATTGCGGTTTTTCCTATCAAGGTTTAATTATTTTATATGCTCCCTCATTGCATGTACCACTCGAGCAATCTTAGCTTGCTCTTCTGGAGTGAGCTACAGTGGATTTGGTTGCACGTTGTCACCCATTCTGTTTTCCTGACTACTAGATGCTCCTTTTTCTCGATACATTTACTAATGTTTCTTCTGCACGTAGCTTCAATCTCGGGGTCGTATTCAACAAGTTCCTTGCCCCTTGCTCTTGTGTTCATGCACTACCTGCGCATGAAAAGAGATATGAATTAAACTTAATAAAAACGAATGAAAAATAAAGGAGAGAAGTCTGCATCGACCAACACCTAAATGTGTCGACCTACGTAGATTATAAATTTGCGTCGACCGACAAGTAGTCATGTCGTCGAAATAGAAATAAAAATTGTACAAAAATTGAAATAAATAATGAAAATAAAAGCTCAAATCAATATTCCAATTACAGAATCAATAACAAGATTAATTCTATTAATCTCCCAACAATGACGTCAAAATCTGATCACTAAAATAATTAGCAATTTAGCAAAAATTAATAATATAGTGCCAAATAAATATTATCGATCTCACGAGGAATGAAATATCAAATAATCCTATATACCGAAACACAATTTCTTATAATATTGTTCTAGCAGATCAAATTTTGGAAAATTTTTAAAATGAATTAAAATTAACTTGAAATCAAAAGCAGTAAAATAAAAAAAATTAGATTAAAATCGCAAAACACAGATTCTAGGGATAAATTTCTATCATGTCTCACATGCAACGGAAAAATCAAATAAATACCAATTTAATACCTAACAAACTGAAACATCAGAAAAAATATTGTAAACTTCACGGTTTAACAATTTATAAAGTTGATTGCTAAATCTCTATACCCTTTCAGTCTCAATAACGATTTAAATAACTCCAGAAAAATATTAGATTTATTCCTAGGATCCATCACTTTCTTTTTAGACAAGAAATAAAAATCATATACGAAAATTCTTTTTTCTTTAATAATTTTTACCTTTTGAATCTCAAATTAATTAACTAGCAACCTTAATAAGTGGCCAACAGATTCAGATTGAGAATTAAGCCCATAATTTCATAAACTTTGAAAAGAAGGGAATTTAATTTAATTTGACATAAATACATGCAGGATAGTTTTATTTACCTAGAATCTGATGACTGATTTAGTTACACATAGACATAACAAAATTCTTCAAAAAAAGATAAAACCTGAAATAGTGATGCATAAAATAAAATTGTTGTAGAAGTTGATCCAAATTCCCACAATCTTGGTTCGATTCTTCAACATGAAATAAAACTATTAATTGTATACTAAAACTAAAATTAAAAATATGACATAAAAACTCTCAAACTCGAAATAAAGGGTTTTTGTAGTAGCGGAAGGTGTATCCTACTAGATCTAGGGCTAACATGATGAATATTTCCGAGATTTGGCCTAGATAAGCTCTACTAGAGTCGGTGTCGATCGATGTGTAACTATGCTTTGACCCCTCCTTCGATCTCTGTATCGATCCGAGCTATCAGGTTCATGTTGACCGGTACGGCCCGCATCGATTGACATGGAGCTTCTGCGTTGACACCCACATCGATTGATCCCTGGGTCCTCACATCGATCGATGCAGGTTACATCGGTTGAAATAGAGGCTTGTGCAAAACAAGCCGTCTTCATACTTAGTCGATGTTCGAACTAAAAACCAACAAAATACACCATTACAAGCATAACAAGTGCAAATACCCTACGATGTACGATAAAACATATAAAAAGCAATAACACATAAAAAACAACCTAAAAACTAATTAATAAGTTAGTGAAAACACGAAGTTATCAACTCTCCCAAACTTAAACTATTGATCGTCCTCGATCAATTCACAGAGAGGAAATCAAAGCAATTCGAATTAAACCATTCCAGCATTACCTTGAGCTATCGAAGAATCTCAAGCAATGAAAGCAATTTGAATTATCAACCTTTGATGATGAGGCACGAGCCAACACCTCGAGGACGGCCCTAAATCGATCGAGTTGTCGCCTTCATAGTAACTAATCTTGAGAGTCCTAGGATTAGCCCCTCTTAAAGTGAAGAAATAGCTCCACGTCAATCAATGTGGAGAGGTCGATGATGATGTGGTAATGATCAAAGTTTAAATTGACATTGGATGGCCATGTGAATTGACACAACCTGTGTTGGTTGACACAAAATTCGAAAAAGGAAAAATCGACTCAGATTTGGATAATTGATATTTTAGCTCTTGATCTTTTGATATACACATCCACCCATTTATATATCCTTGTATTTTTTTTTAATTTTATTTATCATTCATTAAGTATTCAAGTTTTTAGAGTCTTTTGGTGAGTTGAAGAACTGGAACCACTCTATTTTCCTTGTAAGTTATTTCATGCACTTTAAAAATATGTTTTCTTTTGTGTTTCTATCTGCTATGAGTGGCTAGAAACTCTTGCAGGTTCTAGGGTGTATACAACAATCATGATGCGTGTTTAGATTAATTAACTCGAATTTGCATGGTTTAAATTCCTGGTTTAATTAATAGGATTTAGAATTGATGATGGATTGAGAGATGAAATTGGTTCTAAACTTATAGTTCTTAATCGAAAGACCGAGAGGAGAAAATTAATAATAGGAAAAAATGAATTTTAATACAAATTGATTTCTATCTTAAAAAGAAGAATAAATTGTAGGGTGTAAATATGATGTCATCGGGGTTGATTATCATTGTGTTCTTGAGACCTAAAAAGTATACACAGTCACGTGATAGTAACCTAGACTATAATTGTCCGACTCGGGAATTATAGTAATTTAATCTGATTTCCCACTATTGCAGAATTTATTAATTTGTGCATGTGTCTGATTAATTCTTTGCCCTGGAATCTGTGCCTTTAAATCTGTTTTATTTAAACACCCCTTTAATTTAAGTTCTTGTTATCTTTCCTTTTCTAAATAAGAATCAAATTTCTATTTACTCAAACAATGAATCCTTAAACTACAGTTAGTATAGATGATAATTTCTCCATATAAACTTATTTGGGTTTTATAAACTTATTTGTCACTGTGCGCTATAATTAATTTGTGGTTTTCACAACGATCAAGCTACCCAAGGAAAATGAGAACGGTGAGAAAAAGGGGCACAAAACCATTGACTCAAGGTCGATGAAAGCTTTGCAAAGAGAGTCCAATTGAAGGAAAATTGCAAAAATTAGCTAGGAAGAGGTAAGTAAGAATGTTGAACTCAATGAATTGAAGAAACAACTCTCATTTCTAAAGAAAGCCAATGCCACACTCCCGAGGGCTTCACCGATGCCAATGCTAGTCGACCCATCAAACTTCGATGACTTGCCCTTTGTGAAAGTGATAGAGTTGTCCAGATGCCGCAAAGATATGTTGAGCTTGTCCTTGCACCTTATGATAGATCGACCGACCCTGATGAGTTCATGACACTATACAAACTCAAGATGTGGATAGCTCCTATTAGCATCACAAATTATGAAGCTTGCATATTTAATTTGTTCGTTTCTGTCCCAGCCGGTCCTGCACTATAATGGTTCATATGTCTGCTGAAGCACTCAATCTCATTGTTTGTTGAGCTACATCAGAGCTTCGTGAAACACTTTTCGAGCAGGAAGACAATTAAAAGATTGAATGATCTTTACTCTGTGGTTCAAGGCAAAAACAAGTCTTTGAGGGACTATGTCACTTGATTCAATAGGGAGCGAGTCACTATCCCCGATTGTCTGGAGGATACGGCAGTATCCGCATTCATGAATGGACTTAACGGAGACACCATGTTGTTTAGAGAGCTAACAAGGTACCAATGCTCGACCATGGCTAAGGTACAAGCAAAGCCTGATGCAGAATTGAGGGTGGAAGAATCACTGATCACCAAAAAGAAGAAAGAAGTACCCGCAATGAAAGTAGAAAGAATGGAATGAAGAGAGCCAGGGAGCATGCTAAGCATCGACCCTATATCCTTAAAGAGATAATTGAAATGTCTGTAAGGTTAGGGAGATCCCTCCCAAGCAAAACTACGATGGACCGGCTTATCCACTACACGTGTATCCTGTCCTCACGATCGATGAAATTACAAAACTCGGAGGGAAGGCTTGATGGGCTGAAAAGATGATAGCGGGTCCCAACCTCTAGAACAATCATTTATATTGTAAGTACCATGATTATCGTGGCCAAATAACGAAAAATTGTCGAGCTTTGATGGAAGAGATAGTGTGACTCCTCCATAAAGGTCACTTGACCCACCTGTTGTTGAAAATGAGGGGAATGTTTGGAAGAAAACCTAAAAAAGAAGGATGATGAAAGAAATCTAGTCAACCCAGCCACTAGGGCGAATCGATAACTAATTGTGCAGCCAAAGATAGACCGAGCAAAGAACACCATCAAGGAGGATCCATGCTAAGTGGATGTTGTGCTACTAGGTGTGAACAGAACAATGCGCAAGTGTACGCAATCAACAAGTAATATAGTCTAGGAGACCAGATATCGAACCATAGAGAGTATTTAATCAAGTTGTGAACACAATATTACTTGTAAAATGGGTTTGGTTTTAGCTACTCTAGACTGAAATGCAACAAATTGAACTGGTTGATACATAAATAAACAGTAATTCTTTCTCTCGCAAATCAAATCGCAAAAAAAAAATAATTAGCACAAGTAAACAACAGAAGAGAAATACACTTGAGTTGTAGATTTTCTAATCTCCACTATGCTATATGCTAAAGCATAGATCTCGTATGAACTCTGAGTCTTAAACCTCACACAATATGATTAGAAAGTTATCGCTATACTAGATCTGCAAAATTACACCCTACATCATATATATATGCATGAAATGATGTTCAAAAGCTCAGAACAAGATAGGGGTTTGCAATTAAGTCATGTTTCCTGATATTTCTACACAACAAACATGGTTGATCATGGGTTTCTCATACTTATCCATCCTTTCAGACAAATAAGTGAAATAAATCTATATCACTGTCATGCCCAAGAGTTCAAACAAACCAAAACCAAGATCAAACTTAGATTCATACGAAATCAAACATTAACACATGATCAAGCTTAGAGAAGATGACTACAACTCAAGTGTTGCGAGCTTAGATTATAATTAAACTAAATAGAAAATAAAAATTAGAATTATCCATCATCATACTTGCGTCTTTTACAATAACTTAAAGCATGAAAACCCAAGAGATGATCCTCCGAGTTGGTTGGAAGTCTCTCATTCGTGCGTAAAGCTTCGCCTTTCCTCTAAGAAATCTCTCTCGAATTCTCCCCAAAAGTGTGTATGTGTCCGTGATTCTGTCTTTGTTTTGTTGTACTCCCCTTTGTGATCACTATTCTCACATAGGATCTCCACACGTAGCTTCCCATTTTGCCCTTCTGGTGCTAGCAACTCCTACCGGGTGAAACCTGTCTCGATTTGGATATAATATCTGAAAAAGTGGATGCCCTTTGCCTGGAAGTGGTCCTAGCAAATATTGGATCCGGACTGCTTCTAGGCGATTTCCATGCTCTAGCATAACTTCCATCAGAATGTTACTCATATACTCCAGCATAAAGAAACCTTCGAAAATCCTCACATTTTCTTGCAAAAACTTATTAGTTAACAAAAGCGTAAATAAACGACACAAATACAACACCAAAACAATTTAACAACAAAAGACTCCAAATTAACACTAATTTACTAGAATTAAACACAATAAACATAACTAAAAGAGAATAAGATAACTCTTTATGAGAGTTATCAGTGGATTGACATGCTTATCTACTAAACGGCTTTGCTGAGGTATTCCTCGATATGTCCACCACGTCTTAGAAGAAGTCAACCTTCCGAATCCCTTCAAAAAGAAAGATGAAGAAGTAATTACCCTCCCACACAAAGATACGCTGGCCATCACAATACCCATTGCCAGCTGCATGATGAAGCGTGTCTTGATTGATGGAGAAAGCTTGATAAAAATATTCCTTCGTCGAGCGCTTGAGGAAACGTGCATCTGTGAAAAAAGTACTGAGAGAAAGTCGATGTTGCTAATAGGATTTAGCGGTGAGCGCCTAGACACAATGGGACATATCATGCTGTCAGTCTTCATAGATTATATTAACTCACAAACCAAGTTCCAAATTGTAGACGCACCATCGGCGTACAATGCCATTCTGGGAAGACCTTGGGCCCATAAGCTTCGAGCAATGCCCTCGAATTATCATTAGGTGATTAAATTTCCTACACCTGAAGGGATCAAAAGCATAAAGGGAGACCAATAAGCGGCCAAGAGTTGCTATTCTGTTGAACTACCACCCGTTCTCAAGGAGGATCTAGAGGAAGTGAACAAGGTGGAAGAGCTGGAAGAAGTCACCCTTGATCCGCTCGACCCTCAGAAGAAGAACTATGTGGGGGCAAACCTCTCACGAGAAATGAAAGCACAATTGGTAAGTTTCCTATCAGAACATAAGACCTCTTTTTCTTGGACAAGAGAGGACATGATGGGGATCGATCCTTTGATCATCATGCATCGATTAAACATCAACTCGATAGCTAAGCTAGTGGAGTAAAAAAGGATGAGGTTTGTCGTAGGGAGGAACGAGGCGGTAGCGGAGGAATTAGGAAATTTTTTGAGTAGTGGGGTAGTGAGGGAAGTCCAGTACCCTAAGTAGCTTGCAAATGTAGTCATTGTGAAAAAGAAAAATGGAAAGAATAGAGTATGTGTTGATTATACTGATCTTAATAAAGCATGCCCATAATGAGTTTTATGGATGCTTTCTCCTGCTCTAACCAAATAATTATGCATCAAGACGACTAAGAGCAGACTGCGTCCATAACCCATCAAGGGATCTACTGTTACAAAGTCATGCCTTTTAAGCTAAAGAATGTAGGATCGACCTACCATAGGTTATGCCTTGTTTCACGAACAGATAGGAAAGATCATAGAGGTCCACGTCGATGACATGCTCATCAAATCAAAGAAAGTAGAGGATCACGTCGAGCATTTGCGAGAAAGTTTAGGTACCCTCTATTAGTATAACATGAACAGGAACCCTACGAAATGCTCCTTTGGACTGGCATCTAGAAAGTCTTTGAGTTATGTGGTCTCGAGGCAAACACCAATCTAGTGAAAACCATACAGAATATCACTCCCAACATCGGCTAAGGAACTGCAAAAGATGATAGGGCGATTGGTGGCCCTCAATCGATTTATTTCCCAATATTCAAATAACACAAATCATTTATTTGCAATGCTTAAGAAATCCAAGAAGTTTCAGTGGACACCTGAGTGTGACAAGGCTCTGAATGAGCTAAAGAGTAATCTAACCGCTCCCTCCATGATGATGAAACCGATAGAGTTAGAACCACTATTACTCTACTTTGGTTTCAAGTCATGCAGTAAGTGGCATACTCGTGTGAAAACAAAATGGTCAAAACATCCAATCTACTATATCATCAAGTCCCTGCTCGACATCAAAACCAAGTACACCACCATGGAGAAGTTGGTCCTGGCGTTGGTGATGTTAACAAGGAAATTGAAGTCATACTTTGAGACGCACCTTGTTATGGTCGGATCATCCTTGTCGTAAGATCGATATTGTCCTAGCCAAACCTTTCAGGAAGAATGGTGAAGTGGGCTATATTAATCAGCGGGTATGACTTGTCTCACGAGAATCATACATCGATAAAAATTGTGTGCACTACATGAAGATCGAGGGGCATGGATCCTTTTGGTTGATAGTTTTAGCAATGCCCAAGGCAACGGGACAGGATTATCACTCTTATCCCCCGAAAGAATATAAATTTAAAGAGTTATTCGCATCGAGTTTAATGCAACCAATAACGAGGCTGAATACAAAGATCTAATTATGGGAATGCAATTAGCCTTTGACATGAAGGCCAAACAATTGAAGGTACGATCAGATTCTCTCCTTATCGTAAATCAATTTTCGGGAGAGTACCAAGTGAAGGTCGAATGCCTGATACCGTGCCACGCAAGGAGAACCCCCATGCGGATGCAATGGCTAATCTAGCCGCACATTCTAGCGGAGCCAATTAGATGATTCCACTATTAATAAAGCAATGGCCAACAATACAGGATAAGGTGAATAGTCATGTAGAATTGTAGTCAATCTAAGTTATTGGGGATGAGGAGAAATCATAGATGTCTCCATTAATGTCTTATATGATCGATGATATCTTTCCAACAGAAAAGATCGAAGCAATGCGGTATTCCTAAAAGGCCGGACGATTTCTTATCCTTGAGAAAAAAGATCTACAAGAAGTCATTTGATGGAACCTTGTCGTAGTGCCTCGAACAAAATGAGGGAAAAACTCCTGAATGAAATTCACAGTGGAGTCTGTGGAGGACACCCAGGTGTGATTACCCTCGCCCGAAGAGCACACACTGCAAGCTTCTACTGGCCAACAATGAAACAAAACTTGAGAGAAGTGGTCAGGAAGGGTGATAGCTGCCAATACTTCGCTACAATGAACTGGAGGCCTGCCGAGCCTCTGCAAGTTAGCGTCCTGACGCGGCCTTTCCACCACTGGGGAATCGTCATCATTGGAAAGTTGTCTAAGGGTGCAAGACAGAAGGAATTCTTAGTGATTGCCAGGGATTACTTCACAAAGTGGTTGAGGTAGAGGCATTGATGAAGATTCATGACATGGAGATTATCAACTTCTTGTGGAAGCACATCTTTTGCCAATTTGGTGTACCGAGGGAGATTCAAATCGATAATGACCCATAGTTCACATCATAAAGATTTTAAGAATATTGCAGAGATATGGGGATACGTATCTAATAATCAATCCCGAGGTACCCAGAAGCAAATGGCCAAATAGGGTTGACCAACAAAACCATCATGAACATGATTAAGCGGAGACTGGAGTCACACAAGTCCAGATGGGTTGAGGAACTACCTGCCATTCTCTGGGCCTATTGAACTACGAAAAAAGTACCATAGAAGAGACCCCCTTCGCATTAGCCTATGGCGTGGAAGTTGTGGTGCCAAAGGAGACAAGGAATGAGAGCCCAAGAGTCTCACTCTTCGATAAAGAGGAGAACCAAATAAACCACATCCTCGACCTCGACTTGCTCAATGAAAAGTGAGAAGCCACTGTGTGAAGGCTCGACGTCTACCAACGCAAGGTCGAAAGACTTTATAACAAATATGTGCGACTAAGTGAACTTAACACAAGAGACCTTGTTCTCCAAAGAGTCTTCCAAAGCTTATAGGATCCCAACTCCGAGAAGCTAGGCCAAACATGGGATAGACCATATAAGGTCGAACGATCAATAGGGAATGGAGCATATGTTCTAGACGACTTTAAAGGACAAACACTCTCGAGGCCAATGAACATTAAGTATTTTAAGAAATATTATCATTGAGAGCCACACTCGATGAGTCATCACGGGTCACACATATAAAGTTCCAATAAACTCCTTCCCTTATCAACATTTTCAATTATTACCTATTTTGTTTATAACTCACGAATATTTACTTGGTTTTATTTCAATGATTAAAATTAGATGGACATTGTGTGGATCGACCAGCTCGATCCGAGAGGCATTGATCCAAAATGACAATTGCACAAATATAAAGTGAAGTAAGAAATGCAAGACAAGAGCTAAAGATACTATGCAGCGAAGCGATTTATAGAAAAGAAGTGCAGACTGGGGGTACCACCCTGATAAAAACAATAAGTCATTTAGGGGCATGCATTCCCCCTCACAAAACATGTCTTAACAGCATAAACAAAAGACGCACAACGGCAACAAACCAGATGCAACAATCTAGGAGTTTAAGTCCCCAGAATACGATAATGAGACAAAGAAATCACACTAGGAGATAAAATCAAATTGACTGTGAAAGATTCCATCTGAATGTTACCGAACAAGCACTTCAGCTCCTTTATAAAATATATTTGAACAAGCACTGTTTGGGGAATTCTACGTTGAGAACTGAAAAGCGATGATGGCACTGGATGCTAGAGCAAGCATTAACTGGGCAAAATATATTTTCAATCATTTGGTAGAAATCATCACAAGAATATCTTTCACTGCCATACCTTATGGATTGCAGCTCAGTTAGATATTGGAGAAAGAAATCCCTATCATCACATATGGAGAAGAACTGGAAGATGGATATTTCTTTCCTTTCCGATTAATCAAAATGCCGAAAAGGAATAGAACCAGTGAAGAAAGTGACAGCTCGAAGAAAAAGATAACCTGAAGTTTAAAATTATTTTTCATATCATATTCGTAACTTGTATCTCTTTTCTTCTGAAATTAATCAAAATATTACTTTTGTTCTCCAAAGATAAAATCTCATTATCTTATTTAAATTGATATAATGATATGCTTAACCCACCCCCTACGAGCATTATCTTCTTATTACCTCAATTTTTTTAGGGGGAGATTAATAATAGGGTTCAAGGGTTTAGGGGGAAGTTAGTCTCTTCTGTGAACTGACAAAATGTAAATCCTTATTAATTTTGCTAGTTTGGTTTCAATATCACCAAAAAGGAGGAAATTGTTAGGATTATATGTTAGTTCCTTATCTATTAGAGTGTGTCGAACCATTTATAAAATCAGTCAATTCTAATTGACTTGGATATAGTGATTTCACATTTGTAACCTTGTATAAGTTGATTGAGTTGTAATAGTTAGGAATTACTCCGTTCAGAAGACAACTCTTGAAGACTCATTCAATGAGCTCACTGGAGAAGTGGACACACCTATAGCAGAGCTTAGAAAGAGTCAGTTGTGAAACTTTCAAACTGAATGAACTTCATAATTGATAAAGAGAAGAGCTACTCCAAGAACTGATGGCGAAATCAATTGATTAAAGAGCCGTTCTTATAAGATGTACACATTGGTGAAAAGGTTTGAATAGCTACAGACCTCAAAAAGTGTGTATTACGGCTAGAAAAAAAGGAAAAATCAACACACTTGAAGGCCTATAAATACTCGAGATGAGTATCAGTTAGAAGCTGCTAAAACTGATGCTAAAGCTACCAATTTTTCCATGAAGTTTGTTGCTCATCGTAATTTACAAATTACAGTCTTCAGAACACTTGAAGACCTATAGATACTCGAGATGAGTATCAGTTATAAGCTGCTAAAGCTACCAATTTCCATGGAGTTTGTTTCTCATCATAATTAACAAATTACAATCTTTGGTCAGTTTTCTGTGTTGTGGAACATGAGACTCTTAGCACTCTTTTTTTTCTAGAGTTACTTTCCAGAGTTCACTTTCTTTAGATGTGAATCTGAGACCATTTTCTAAACTTCTTTCAGAAATTTACACATACGACAACCAATTACTGCTATGTTCTTTGAGGAACTCAACTAACACCAACCTTCCACCGAGAGAGGCCTAGCGACGCACTCGTGGTAAGGCCGATCAACCTAAAGAGATCAGAAGCAAGTGGACTTGCTGGGTGTGCATACAGATGGGGGACATAGGAGCTTTCAAAGACTACAACAGACCCATAACATCATTTGTAACTATGTTCTAATGATTTTTGATCCATCTGGCGATCGAAGAGTGGACGTAGGATCTTCTAGCATCTGAACCATTATAAAAATTCCTATGTCATTTACTCCTTTCCGCTCTTTACTCTTTTGATTTTGTGTGGTTATTTTGAAACCCAACAACTCACAACTTGTTGAAATATATTTGAAAATTGATTAGATAAATCCATGTAAACTAAAATGTTAAGTCTCAACTTACTTGAGTAAGCGAGTCACCTGGGACCACCACTTTTTGTAAACCTATCTGCCGCGCATTTATTCTCTGACATTTTGGGACCCATAATTTTTAACATGTTGTGAAGAGCATTCTAAGAATTGATAAATATTGAATTCATTATGACCTTAACTACTTTTTGAATACTTGTGCTATGATCTTACATTGTCGTATTCCTTGTGATTATCCGATTATCATGATGGTGGTTGATTGAATATTTTGGTAATTGTAATTATCTATTTTTATTTATATTGACATGTTATATTCGTTATATCACATGTCTTGAAGTTAGTTAATCTCGCCATATTGATTGATTTTTCTAAAATTAAGTCATTTAACGTATTTGCCTACACGTGGACTGTCAAACGATCTTCATTTTGAGTTGCAACCAAAAATTTGAAGATTGTAAACTTTTACATGACCAAGTTGGTTGCCCGACCCTTGATCACCCAGTTTTCTGTTACCTTCACAAACACACACATGCGCGTGGCCGCAAACTTTTTTAAAATATAATTAGAATTTTTTTTATTTTTATTAATTATTAATATAAACTAACAAAATTCATTAAGTTATATTGTCTCTATAAACATAACATAATATTATTATAGTTTTGTTCATCATAACTTATTGTTTCCTTGTTATGAATCCAAATCAATCAAATTGTCAAAGTTATAGTTCATGCATTTGTGATTAAATTTTTTATGTTGTGTTTGTGTTTTGTCAATTTATTTTTATTTTATATTAATTATCACGATTTTTATTTGTCTAGTAATTATGAATTTTATATAATTACAGTTTTTTTCAATTTTTTATGTTATATTGAAAGAGAGATTAATATTTTAGGTGTAAAGTTATCACTGATAGGGGTGAACAACGGTAGGTTCAGTCTAAAAACCAAATCGAACCGCCCAAATCGCCAAACCAAAAAAATCCAAAAACTCTAACCAAACCGAATCGTTAATTTTCTACAAACTGAACCGAATCGAACCGCACCGAATTGATGGTTTCAGTTCGGTTTGGCGGTTTAAACTAAACGGAAATGAACCAGCGGTCTCGATTTCGGTTTTAACTAAAATCTTAGGTACATTTTATTAAAATACTTAAATTAAAACATATATATTTAATATTCCAACACACATAAACTTGATAACAATCCAAATGTACCAAATTTAACTAAAATCTTAGGTACATTTTATTAAAATACTTAAATTAAAACATATATATTTAATATTCCAACACACATAAACTTGATAACAATCCAAATGTACCAAATTTACAAATTTAAATCAACAACTTTAGCACAAATCTAAGTTCAAATCCACAAATTCATAACCAAACCGCCCAAACCAAACCAAACCACCATATTTCGATTAAAACCAAGCCAAACCGAATTTAATATATAAACCAAACTGAAATCGCCGGTTTACAGTTTGGTTCAGTTTTCAGTTCGATTTTGCTCACCCCTAATCACTGATGAAAGAAATAAATAATATTAGATTATATGTAGTTGATGAAAGAAAAATAAGTGTCTTATGAAATTATTAGATTATAGTTTATGTAGTTGAGGAAAGAAAAATAACTTGTTTTATGAAATTGTTGGGTTATATGTTTGATTCATTATGGGATAGTCTCATATAAATCGACTTCAACGGGCAAAGTTAGAGGTGACGTGTACATGGATTTGTCTTGGTCTAGAAGATCAAATTGTTTATTGCAATTAGAGATGAACCTAAGGACTTTTTTTTTACCCTTTTTAACTCTTAATATAAATTTAGACAGGAAATGAGTCATCCAACAAAAAGATAGTAATCTCAATCGCCCACATTTCAACTTTTGTATGGACACGAGGAAACTTCCAGGAAATTTCGACAATAAAATAAAACAGTTTGGTGCCTCGTACGCTTGAATAAGTTGGCCCTATCCTCAATATTAGATAACTTAATTTCCTAAAAGTCCACACAAACGTGCTTGCATTTTCTTTGGTTTGTTATGTCGAAATATTTTATTCACTATGAATTTGTGCTTAGATCCCAAATTTTGGTCGATGATTTTACTCTGATTAAATTATTTTATTTAATTTATATTTGTCTTTTATGAAAAAACAATTTTCACTAAGTGACTGAATACGATATTTTTACAATGAGGTTTATTCTGCGTTTACATGTTGAGATATGTTGAGATACAAGTGGTGTTGAGATAGAAACAATCATATCTTTAGTTCTTGCATATATTTCTTTAGTTCATTCATATATATCTTGTGGTATATCTTCTAGATATTTCTTTTATTTCTTTTCCTTTTCCACATAGATATACCTAGAAGATAGATATCCCTAGGTTATTTTCTATATAATGTACACTGCTGCATAGTTCAATTAATGGAAAATACGTATTAAGTTCCAAGTTTTATCATGGTACCAACGTCAGGTTTATATACACGATAAGCTTCCGCAATCTTCAATTTCTTTTCATTCTCGATCATGGCAGACAAAGCCAGAACAATCTACGACGTCATGTCTCCATATAACATCGGGCCATCAGACAACCCAAGTCACGTTTACATCATGGATCTTTTGAACAACAACAATTACGGCGATTGGTGTGAGGAGATGAGTAGCTGCCTCTTAGCCAAGAACAAATTCGGTTTTGTCGACAGATCTATACCTATGTCCGACAAAGCTTCAACGGATCTTCTATTATGAAAGCGTTGCAATGCCATGGTGAAGGGATGGCTTGCCGTCGCCATGGAGAAAGTGATCAGGAACAACATCAAGCATGCCAAGACTGCTCACGACATATGGAAAGATCTACAAGAGAGGTTCGGCAAAGAAAGCACGCCCAAGGAATATGAGTTGAAAAGAAGTCTCACACTCACACGACAGATAGACTCTCTGTATCAGCCTACTACACGAAAATGAAAAGCATCTTGGGATGAAATTGATGCAGTCTCGATGACGCCAAGTGTACGTGCGACACGACGAAGCTCTTTCTGGAGAAAATTGAAAAGGAACGAGTCTACAAATACCTAATGGGTCTTGATGACATTTTTAACACTATTCGGAGTCAAATTCTCAGCATGGCACCCCTACGAAGCCTTGGTATTGCATATCATAACGTTACGGAGGATGAACGACAACGAATGATCACTAGCGCAAGAAAGCCGACAGTAGATGGAGCTGCTTTCCAAGTTCAAAGGTCAGGAAACTATGAAAGACGTGAAAACAACAGAGACAACATCAATATGAAGAGCCCTCCTCAATGTGCGCACTGTGGTAAGCTATGGCATACCATAGAAAACTGCTATGAGTTAGTGGGATACCCATAACCCAAGAAAGGAAATAAGCCGTGGAAGAAGGAAGGAGGAAGGAGTATAAGGAGGCAACAAGCAGTAAGTAGGGTTGCACAAGTCGATATCACTCAGATAGAGGAGTCCAACGATACTGTTACCCACGGTTTTACCCCCGAGCAGTTAAAGCAGTTGAGAGACTTTCTAAATAATTGAGCTACGGGATCGACTTTGAATCCTTCCGTCAACATGGTTGGTAAGACTGAAATGTGTAAGTCATAGATTGTAGATTCAGGAGCCACGGAACACATCATACATTATAAAAGCTTGTTTGAATCTTTTACTAAGATCGACACAGGTGTTCCGGTTAAAATACCAAATGGAAGTATGGCACCAATGAATGGAATCGGACGTGTTAAACTACCAAACGGATTGAGTGTGGATTGTGTCTTGCAAGTTCATAGTTTTCATTGTAATTTAGTTTTGTTACCCGCCTAACCAAGGAACAAAATTGCACCTTAATTTTTTTCTGGATGGTTGTGTCGTACAGGACTTAGCATCGAGGAACCTGATTTGAGCTGGTAAAGAACGTGATGGTCTATATCTCCTGGATCCTATTTGTGACGATCGACATGCTTTCTCATGTGTGGTTGGGGCAGACATATGGCACAGAATATTGGGCCACACCTCCAAGGTTAACATTCAAGGCGTTTGTGAAGCTTCTGATAGATTTTGTAAGTCCTGCATAAGAGCTAAGCAGACTAGAACCCCTTTTTCTTCCAGTTCCATACAGACTACGGATTGTTTTGAATTTATACATTGTGATATCTGGAGTGGATATAAAACTGCTCCCCTTACTGGTGCTCATTATTTCTTAACAATTGTTGATGACTTTAGTAGAGGAGTATGGGTTTATTTGATGAAATATAAGTCTGAAACTAGTAAATATCTCAAAATATTCTATAATATGGTGAAAACGCAATTTGGATGATTGGTTAAAAGAATTAGAACGGATAATGGAAGAGAATTTCAGTCTCATGAAATGATAGATTATTACGTGGAATCTGGAATTTTTCTTGAAACGTGTTGCATTCATACGCCATAGCAAAATGGCGTAGTATAAAGAAAACACAGACACATTCTAGAGGTAGCGAGAGCTTTGAGATTTGAATCGAATTTGCCTATTCACTTCTGGGTGGAATGTTGTTCTTACTTTTGTGTATCTTATAAATAGACTCCCCACTAAAGTTCTACAAAACCGCTCCCCGTATGAGATATTGTTCGGAAGAAAACCCAACTACCACCATTTAATGGTTTTTGATTGCTTAATCTATGCCAAGGATACGAATAAAGGGGGAGATAAGTTCGGTGAGAGGCGGAGAGCCTGTGTTTTTTTGGGATACCCACATGGCCTAAATGGATACAAGATGTTTGATTTAAAAGACCACAAGATATACATTTCACATGATGTGAAGTTTTTGAGGATGTGTTCCCTTACAACCCTTCTAAGAAAGTCGACAAAAGGGAAAACAGAGAAGACATGAATCAAGAAGATGAGTGGTGTGGTGATTTCCCATCACATATAGGGTTTTCATCATGTGTGATAGAAGAAAAGGGCATCGATGAAGCAGCAGCAGAAAACCGTGACCAATGAGAGATAGCTCAACAAAGTGAGCGGATAAGGCGACAACCTTCTCATCTGAAAAAATACGAAGTGGACTTGTCGAGCTCTGTAGACCATGCACAACCCGTTTCCAACTCCGGTTTGTCGACGGTACATCCTACAACTAATTTTATCACTTACGATAAAAAATTTGCAGCTCACAGGTGCTTCCTAGCAGTGATCGACACCAAGTATGAGCCGCAATCCTTTTCTCAAGCAGCCAAGAGTATCGAATGGAGATAGGCAATGAAAAGGGAAATCGAAGCACTCGAAGCAAATGAAACATGGGATTTGGTGGAACTACAAGCAGAGAAGTCTGCAATCGACTCCAAGTGGGTATACAAAGTACAGTACAAACCCACGGGAGAACTAGAGAGATACAAGACACGTCTAGTCGCCAGAGGGTTTACGCAGGTCTCGGGGATTGATTTTCATGAGACTAGCACTAGTAGCCAAACTAGTCACAATGAGATGCTTGCTCATGGTGGGAGTAAAGAGAAATTGGACAATCCACCAACTAGTTGTGAATACTGCATTCCTGCATGGTGACCTATTTGAAGATGTTTATATGAAGATTCCGCAAGGTCACGCCAAAGAAGGAGAAACACGCGTGTGTAAGTTGCGTAAGTCACTTTATGGATTACAACAAGCTTCGAGAAATTGGTATACAAATTCATTGGAGCTCTAATAAGCGTAGGCTTAAGACGATCAAAAGCTGATCATTCACTGTTCATATTTAAGAAGAGAGAGACTTTCATTGCAGCACTAATATATGTCAATGATTAATTATTCGCAGGAAATAATGAGAAGAAAGTTCAGGAGGTCAAAAGATTGGTCGATGAAAAGTTCAGTATAAAGGATCTCGGGTCCTTGAAATATTTCCTAGGAATTGAGGTGGCTCGCTCAAGTAGCGGCATGATTTTAACCCAAAGAAAGTATGCAATAGATATCTTGAAAGATACGGGAATGCAGGTTTGTCGGCCGAGTACAATCCCAATGGAGCAAAATATTCGACTAGACCTCAATGATGAAACTCTGCTAGCTGATGCACAAAAATATAGACAGTTGATTGGAAGACTGCTCTATCTCGTTGTGACAAGACCGAACATTCAGTATGCAACAAATGTGCTCAGTCAGTTCTTGTCCTCTCCAAGGCAGACGCACCTGGATGCAGTGCTGAGAGTAGTTTGATATATCAAGAGAACAGTTGGACAAGGAATTTTCTTACCAACAAGTGAAGGGTTACAGCTGGAAGCGTATTGTGATTCAGATTGGGGAGGTTGTCAAATGACTTGCCGATCACGTGGTGGATATCTTATTAAGATAGGAGGAATACCAGTTTCATGGCGTACTAAGAAACAAGGAGTGGTTCCGTGATCCTCAGCAGAAGCATAATACCGCGTAATGGCCAGCACGGTAAGTGAAGTTCTTTGGCTGTGATGGTTATTAACGGATTTAGAGGCATGACAGAGTGGACCTATGCGCTTGTATTGTGATAATCAGGCGGCTCGTCACATTGCAAAGAATTCAGTTTTTCATGAGCGTACGAAACATGCGGAGATGGATTGCTACTTCGTCCGGGAAAGAGTAGAATTTGGTGACATAGAACCGTGTAAGATATCAACTTCAGAATAAGTGGCAGACATTTTTACGAAGGCACTTGGATCGGATCAACTCAAGTATTTAACGGTCAAGTTCGGAGTTCGTAACCTTTACTCGCCAAGTTGAGGGGGAGTGTTGAGATATGTTGAGATACAAGTGGAGTAGAGATAGATACAACCATATCTTTAGATCATGCATATATATCTTTAGTTCATTCATAAATATCTTGTGATATATCCTGTAGATATTTCTTTTATTTCTTTTCCTTTTCCTCATAGATATACCTAAAAGATAGATATTCCTAGGTTGTTTTCTATATAATGTACACTGCTGCATAGTTCAATTAATAGAAAATACATATTAAGTTCCAAGTTGTATCACATCATAATCAGTGGTTAATTCAAATATATGAGTAAGTCTTCTGTGATACATGAGTTTTTGTAAAATTGTAATACATTTGAGCGATTTTCGTTTGCAATTTATCTTATATTAAACGAATTTTGTTTCAAATATGTTTTATATACAACGTATTCTGCTCGGATTGTGCATTCCGAACATAAAATAAATTATATATTTTACGTGATATATTTATAAAATACATAATAAATTATGTTAAAATGCATCATTTGAATTCCGATCAGAATGCACTATGCATAAATAAGCATTCCGTTTGCATTCCATTCGCGTCGGGAGCAAACAACAAATGTTGAGATCACGTTGGGAACCACTTCCAAATATCTTGTGTGCTAAATGAGTTTTCAAATAAACCAAATCATATCGACCAAAAAAGCAAATCACTAAAGCAATCAAACCAACCACAAAGCAATAAAGAAGACATCAAGATTTTTACGTGAAAATCCTCTAATATAAAGGTAAAAAATATCCACTGTGTCAAATAATGAGTACTCAAAGTTCTCTCTAGTAATCTAATACTGGTTCACCAACAATCATCAAGATATCACATATTTTGGCTAACAACAATGATTAGGGATGAGCAAGAAACCGAAAAAAAATGAAAATTGAACCAAACCGAAAAAAATTTGTCGAACTAGGCCAAAAACCAAATATATATAATATTAATAAATATATAATACACATATTTATATTTAACAAATTTTATATACATCTATAATTTCTATTTTAGTATATATATATATATATATATATATAGGGGAGTGATCTAGGCTGAACAAGTCTTTGTGAATGAACAGAGAACTAAATCTAACCATCCATTTTGTACATCTACGTCCCAGATTAAATATTTCCGTCTATCATTAAATAGTATAGTTTTTGTCATTTAAAGGGCAAAAATGGAAAAAAAAAAACCGCATAAGCAAAAACTGAAAGTCTAAATTTATGGGGGCAGTTACCAAATAGGATCAAACACGATCTAGACAAATTTAATCGAATATTTAGGATGTTTGTTTGTTGTCATTAATGATTCAGAAAAAACACAAATTAGGTCAATTCGTCTTCAACGCCACAAACCATCGAACAAAACTCACAACTCAGTCGCTCAGTGTTCGACGGCGAAAACTCTTCAAAAATCCGGTGAGCTCTGTCATTTTTTATATTTTGTTTTACGATCTTAAACCCAAACCAGAAAATTGATGCATTGCGTTCATATTTAAACTAGGGCTAACAACAAACAGTTTCCGAACGAAATCCACGGCGACAACAACCAAAAACCATGGGTCCGAAAAAAAAGACCAAATTGGGTGCTAAACCTTCAGGAACTGTACCAAAATCAACCGCCGGCGCATCTTCCTCAGGTACGAATTCTTGAGTTTTTGTTTTACGAAACAATTTCGTCGTAGAAAAATAAAAAACAAGTTGGATTGACGAATTTGCGTTTAAAAAAAAAATAATAATTATCTTTATAATGAAAATTAAGGGCGGAACATTATCAACGCGGGAATTTTGTAAATTTTCAAAAAATCAATACTTAGTAAATATAGTGTATCGCATTTGACATGTACTTTACCTTTTATGAATTAGGTTTTCGAATATCATTTTTATGTGTGTGGGATGTCATTTTTTT
>JAPKLW010000407.1:325392-419706 GCA_026898455.1 Plectranthus barbatus | reverse complement strand
TCATTTAAACACAAAGCATGTCTTCATGATATCTGGTTTATTACACGAAAACATAAACTATATGTTTCAGCTGATAAATTGAACATCTTCTTTACCTATAATGATGTAGGTTTTTTATTATCATTTTTATGCGTATAATATGTCTTTTTATGCATAAATAGGGTAACAGAACATATAGCATACTTATTGGTACATTGTCATTTAATAGTTGATTGAATATAATTAATTTTACATTAACCATATCATTTTTTAATTTTTTTGAACAAGCGCGACTGTGCCATTCTGATGATGAGACACATGAAGCTTTACAACGGGGAGAAAGAGACGGAGTGGTGCCAATGCTTACCAAAAAGGAGCAAGGTAGTCTACCGATATCTACGAGCCAAATATACGTGCACACTACTCTTGTCTCCAAATAATGCCTGTGAACTGAAGAATGAAAAAGAAAGCGAAGAATACATCGAAGCTGAGGGAGAGATTAGTGAGGTGGATGTTGGAAAGTTTGTTGATGACTTACTCCAAATTCAGGGTTAGAATGTGAATGTTGTGGTGACAAACATCTTTATGCTTTTTTGTGGTTTTAGAAACAAATCAGTGAATGGTATTTTTGTTTAAAAGTTGAACGTTTTAAACTATTAAGTATTTTGAATATTGCTTATAAATTTGTAAATGTATTTTGCTTTTATAATTTATGTTTCCAATATACAAAAATGTTTATCAATACATAATAACACTGTAATTAATTTGAAATATATCATTTAAAGTAAGGGTCATTTTTTGCAACTTCATTAAATTTAATGATAAACAACATGAATAATGATGATATCAACATATAAGAAAAATGCTAAAAAAAAAAAGTTTTTAATATAAAGTATGCTGTTTCGACAAAACTAAAGTTTCAACGAATGAGATGAATTAAACAATAATTACAAAATATTAAGTAAGATAATACGAACTCTGTTTAATCGAATAACATTAACACCACGTAAAATCCTTGTAACTTCGTTGATATTATAACATTTTAAAGACTAGCTAAATTTCAGAAGACATAAAAAATGATAAACTAATTGAAGATTGATGATACCTATAAACTATATTAATGATAAAGGACGTTGCATATAAAATCAAGTACCATAAAAAAAAATTAGAACAGAATACAATGATTAAATTATACTGAGAAGAACAAAGTATTATAAGATATAAACTAAAACAATGATAACGTTTTCTGGAAAAAAAACTAAAACAAAACGTACTACAATGTAAAAATACTCAAAAACAGCAAATTAAAATCAACCCGCCGGCTTCTCAAGATTTTTCAGTTTATCACAGTTTCTCGAATCATGATTGCACAACTTGTCACACCTTTTGCACTTCCTCAGAGGTTTTTCCATATCCTTCCTCATTTTCTCAATACGAGAAATAATTCGACTACCACTGCCCTTTGTTTTAACAACATTAGGCGGATGAACACTAATATTGTCAGGTTTATCATGTCCATAAAATTCCTTAATGATCTTCTTCTTCTGTACCAAAGATGTACCACAATTATCTAAAACTCCAAACGACTTCTCCACATCCTGCAAAGTGGATAATAATGATGACATCTTATCAGCGTCTCCATCAACTTTTAGAACAAGACCAAAGAAAGTAGAATACACCTTGTTCTTTATCTTCTGCCTGTCATGAACAACACTCGAAGCACTATGACTATCAGATTCAGCATCATGTCCAGATTTCACAAAACCGGTCTTCAGCCATCTTCGGACAATGTATTTATCAGGTATAACACTGATTAATGACAATTAATCATCAGAGAAATGATATATTAACCTTAAGATAATGATACAAAAAATACTGTAAACATAATACGTAATTAAAAGCTAAAAACATGACCCCCATATCTAAAAACTACTTCACACCCATTCACATTCAATAAAAAAAACGAAAACTCCATAACTGCTCAAAAAACAGACAATCATTAATGCAAAATATTGAATTCGAATGCAAAACTCTATGGAACATAAGATTAAAAACCAAAAAAAAAAGGTAACGAGTATAAAAAAAACCGACGACACAAATAAAAAAAATTATACGAGTGAATAGTATAAAATTAAACGTGAAAACGAAAAAGAATTTAATTGAACTACAAATAAAAAAATACCTGGTATGTCATTCATAGTATTGTATGAAAAAAATGGCGCAAACAAAAAATTAAGGAGAAGGAATAATGAAAAACGAGAATGATATGAACGAAAATTAATGTAAGTAGTTAAAAAAGGATCGTAGAATCAAATCTTTAAAAAAGATATGAAAAAAAACAAAGATTGAGTAAATAATTCAGTTACCAAAGTTAGTAACCGTTCTAAAAATAAATTATGGAACAATACCAATACTACCCTTAATGAAATAAAAAAGTAATTATTTAATTGACACATGTCATCATATTAGCCGTACGATTAAATAAATCAAAGGTTGAAAAAATGTTCATTGTTCATTCACAACACTTAGTTCAGAAATGAACGCAACTCTATATATATATATATATATATATATATATATATATATATATATATATATTAAATATAAATATATTTTTAATATATTGTGTATATCAATGTTTAAATTTTAAATATATTAATTTATTAAATATATATTACAATTCGATTGTAACCAAAATAACCAGAAAAATAATCAACACCGAATATGAATTTTAGTTCAGTTATTTTGGTGATTCGGTTCGGTTATATCCAATAAAAATTTGGTTATTTTTTAGGCCAAAATCGAACCGAATAACCGAATGCACACCCCTAACAATGATCATCATCAATCTATCGTTTCACAGCGTAAAAACTTGTAGAACATATCTACGTTTAACAAGAAGAATAAAAATAATATGAAAAAAGAATCACCAAATTAAAACCAAAATTATGAAGATCCAACACCTTCCTTCTTCTTCTTTCTTTTTTTTTTCTCGCACAATAGTGGCTATCTCTTCTCTTTTTGTTTACATTGTTGAAGTTCTATTTTTGTTTCAAAAGAAAAACGCACATGCCAACATTTTTCTATTATTTGTTTGTTAAATAGCCCTATTGGGGTGATTTGGTCAAAATCCATAAAATATGCAATGACCCAACACCTATCTCCCGTCATTTTATTTTTATGAACTCTAGCAAGTTCGTCCCTCGCTTACAAGTCTTTACTTTTTCCCTAAGCAAAAACTTTGGTAAACATATCTTTTGTGAACTTAATTGCGTATTCTCAAGCTCATCACAAATTTAATGGTATCTAACATCAATATGCTTGGATCTCAAATCAAATATTGATTCTTAAAGAGATTAATCACACTTTGACCGCCATTGTAAAAAATCAGCTTCTCTTACTCAAGGCCAAGTTTTTCCAAGAATTTTTTCATCCACCAAACTTCTTTGCAACATTTTGTGATAGCAATATACTCAACTTCGGTACTAGACAAATCAACACATTTTTGCAATTTGGATTGCCAAGAAACGGATCCCCCTACAAAAGTCATCAAGAATCCCCAAGTGGATTGTCTTGAATTGACATCATATACCATATCGGACTCTATATATCCAACCAAAATTGGCTCACCAGTACCAAAGCATAAATGTACCTTAGTGTTAGCTGTCACAATAAAAAATAAAAGCTGTAATTCTTTTGATGTAGCACTTTTCAATAGATTTATGGAAAGTGGTTAAATACCTACAGATCCTCTCTATCACAATTATTAAATATCGTGATTGAGTGAGCCTATTTTCCCTATAAGAAGGGAAACAAATAGGAGAGATTAAATTCTTTGTCATTTATATTATCAGTCTTGTCTATATGGTTAGAGTCTTAAATTCAATAAGGTCAACATTAGGGTACTGCACCTTTGTTTGGGTTAATCTAATGACATGAAGGATCAAAAAAGAAAATGTTGAGCTAGAAACACAGCTGAAGCTGAGTTCAAAGCAATGACGCAAAGATTGTGTGAACTACTATGGTTGAAGAAAGTACTTCAGAACCTGAAATTCCATGTTAAAGGACCTATGAGACTCTATTGTGACAATAAGGCAGCTATAAGGATTTTCCAAAATTTTGTACAACATGACAGAACCAAGCATGTGGAGATTGATAGACATTTCATTAAAGAAAATATTGAAGAAGGAGATGTGGGTAATCCATTCATCTCATCCAGATTACAAGTAGTTGACTTACTCTCTAAAGCCTTACCAAAGTCTATTTTTATCACCATTCATTCAAGTTGGGCATGATTAATATTTTTGCACCAACTTGAGGGAAGTGTTAGCTGTCACAATAAAAAATAAAAGCTGTAATTCCTTAGATGTAGAACTTTTCATATAGATTTATGGAAAGTGGTTAAATATCTACATATCCTCTCTATCACAATTATTAAATGATGTGATTGAGAGAGCCTATTTTCCTTATAAGAAGGGAACTCTTGTACAGTTGGTTTAATAAGTAAAAATAAAAGAGATTAAATTCTTTGTCATTTGTATTATCAGTCCTGTCTTTTTGGTTAGAGTCATAAATTCAATACTTAGTAGTGCCTTTGGGGTATCTGAGAACCCTTTTTACTGTGTCCAAAGCTTCTTTCCAAGTTTGGAGAGAAAATGGCTCACCACTCCAACTGCATAAGCTATATTTGGCCTTATACAAACCATGTCATACATTAAACTACCTACTGTTGGAGCATATAAAAATTTTCTCATCTCTTCCTTTTCGTTCTCAGTCGTACGATATTGTTTAACAAAAAGTTTAAAGTGAAATGCAAGTAGAGTAGATATTAGCTTAGCCTTGCTAATGTTGAACCTCTCAATCATTGTTTCAACATAGCGGTCCTGAGATAGGCAAAGTTTCCCACTCTTCCTATCACGAGTTATCTTCATGCCAAGAATATGTTTGTTGGGCCTAATTCTTTCATTGCAAAAGACTTACCTAACTTTCTCTTCAACTTTTCAATCCTACTAGCATTATGATCAACAATTAATATATCTTCCATGTACAAAAGTAGAATAATATAATCATCATCAAAATATCTCTTCACAAATACACAATGATCATACGATGTTCTAACATACCCTTGATCCATCATGAATGAATCAAGTTTTTTTCTACCACTGCCTTGAGCTTAACAAACAAGATTTTTTTCCTTTTGACTTCAAAACCTTCGGGTTGTTCCATGTAGATCTCCTCATTTAAATTACCATGAAGGAATAGTTTTAACATCAAGCTGCTTTATCTCCAAGTTCAAGCTAGCAGCTAAATCGAGAACAACTCTAGTGGAGCTCATCTTCACAACGAGAGAAAATATCTCTTCAAAATCAATTCCTTTGTTATGACTAAATCTTTTCACAACTAACCTTGTTTTGTACCTTAGTTGTGAGCTAGTCTTAAATATTTCAACCTGTAAACCCACCTATTCTAGAGAACTTTCTTACCCTTATGTATCTTTACCAACTCATAAGTGTGGTGCTCATGAAAGGATTGCATCTCATCTTGCATAGCTTTCAACCATTCATACTTTACTTCATGATCAATGTCTTTTTCATAAATCTTTGGCTCTTCACCATTGGTGAGCATCACAAACTCTCTATTATTGTATCTCTTTATAGGTTGGCGCTCTCGAGGAGATCTCGTCAATACTATCTCAACTGGTGGTGGCGTTGGTTCTCCAACTGGTTCAACATCATCAACTGGAGGCTCATCAACATCATCACCACTTTCTTGTTGCATGTCTCGCCCGTGATCATGACCTAGTAAGGGAGAAGGAATAGGACCCAATTTGACTGGAATTTTTGTAGAGGAACTAGAAGTGTCTTTTTTACTAGAATCATGACCAAACTGGTCCTCTAGAAACACAACGTCCCTTGTTTGTATTATCTTCTTGTTCATGGTATCCCACATCTTGTAACTGAACTCCTTGTGATCATAACCTAAGAAGATGCCATGTCATCAAGCTTGAACATCTCATCTTTTGAAACATGAACAAAAGTTTTGCACCAAAACACTCTCAAGTAGTTATAAGACACATATTCCACTTCAAACTCTCTTAGAAGCATCACCGTCTATAGTAGTAGCTGGATAAAGGGTGATCAAATTAATTGCAGTGCGCATAGCTATAGGGATTAATGTAATGAATCAAATCGTTAATCCATTTACTATCAAAATAAAAATTACCATTCGATAGTAAATCTTATGCATGTTCCTATTCAAATTAAATATCGTGGGATTCAAAATTACCTCATAGCATGTAGTCTCTAAATATGCACTTGCGTTAAATCCAAACTCGATTCAACCACGCGTTTGATTTTATCTGCGGAACAAGAATTAAATACTTTTGTTAATTTAATTCTAAGAGTAAATCAACAAGATAAGATAAGAGAAACTGATCCTCCTGATTATGCATTTAGATTTGTATCTCATTGCTTCCAATCCAGCTACTAGTGAAGATTCCACTTGATTACACTGCACGAGACAAAGAAGAATTTCTCTTCCTTAACAGTAGGTGCGGCCTCTCTTCTCTCACTCTAGGGTTTTATTTCTTGTGACGCGATTGATAGTGAAATTTGAGGAGAGAATGTGCTATTTATATTTGGGGTTCCAAACCTTAATGAACTCCATTAAGCAATTATGTTGGACATGACCTGAACCTGATGCTAATAATTAAGTGGGCCTGTGAATTAATTAATTCTCATGTCCACAACCCTGGACATAATTAAACGATTAATATTAATTTATTCCACCAGAGAATTAATGCTAACTTACCTCTTCATTATCACGTTATAAGAAACGGATTGCATCGACTTAGTGAAAATAAGGTTACCAAACATTCGTTAATTAATTTAAGCATCTGGCAATCATCAAATAATTAATTAATATTGTATTCTCCTAAGTAGTACCACTCAACCATTATTTTACATGCTTGAACTTAATCAGCTTGTAGGACTTTAACATGATGAGCTTTTTTAGTTTCTCGGGGAATATCCTGATCTTATTACTCGGATATGGTAATATAACGCCAGTTACAAGAATGTACTACACAAGCTGATATCATCCAAGATGCAGATATAAGAGTATGTTACTCAGGCTCTCCACCGTGGCAAGTCAAAGTGACATAAAACATGTGCATACTTCTGAAACTTTATTAGGATTCACACTCAACCAAGTCACGAGATCTTGTTCTTTTGATTCTAGATAGAAAAACACATTTCACCATCGTTCAATCGATACACAACCGCATGTATCATCATATCAAGTGATTAAGACAAACCTCTTATAACTTACTATGAAGCAGCTTATACCTGTAGACTAATCCTAAAGTTGTCTCTGTTGTAATATTATTTATATCTCGCTAAGTCAAGCGATCCATATAGTCTTCCATGATCTCCTACACGCTGTATGATCGCCCTCTCGCAAGTACGTTTGTTCACATATATGAGAAAAGTTAATTGTATACACAACATAATTAATGTTTTAGTATACAAATCCCATCAATAGCCTCACCCCAAAAGCTCTTGGGAAGCTTAGCATGTGAAAGCATTGATGCATTGTATACTAAAAGCATTATGATTGGTATTTATAAACAATTTTTTTAATATACTGGTAACCATTATTACCTTGCAATATTACATCTCCTATTTGAATTAATAGACATACAACACAAACAACTTTATTCTCTTATCTCATCGATAGGGAGATCATACGGTGTGTAGTAGGTCACAAAAGATCGTATGAATCGCTTGACATAGCGAGATATAAACAGTTATCACAGCTTTGAAGGTTCCAGGATAAACTGTTGGTTTAGGTTGTGGCTAAATTAGTAATCAGTAGCTTGTCTTGGCTATTAGATATACTGGCATGTGTGGTACTTTTTTATAAGACCAAAATAAGATTAATTCTTTTGTCTACTTAAGAAGAACCTTAATCTTGTGGCTTGATGGAATCTTAAGCATAATGAAGGTCCAAAAATATATACAGATTTATGTATCACTTTGAGGTGCTATGATGGAGAATTTTACATGTTCTTGTATATTTGCATCTTGGGTGACAACAATTTGTATATGTCTGTCTGGGATGAAATTAGGTAACCATATCCGGTATAGGATGGTGATATGCTCTGAGTAGATTAGAAAGTTCATTATGCTAAATCTCTGTAGACTGATTAAGTTCAAACATAAATGGAAAGGTTGAGTGGTACAACTTAGGATAAAAGATGTTAAATAATTTTGGAGCTTGTCAGAAGCTCTAATTAATTAATGGATTTCTGTAAGAACATAAATTAATCAATCACATAAGAATATTATATGTAATTCCCTATAATTAATTACTTCTTCGTTGGACATTTAATTGATCATGTTATGAAGTCCTATTCATGCTATTATTATCTTCTTTCGGTCTCAAATTAATAACATTGCAATCTGAATTATTATCTCGTCTTCGTCTCAAATAACTTACATTGAGAATTAAATTAGGAATAATAAACCATAACAAGAAAGTAAATAAACTAACTCAACCTAAAGCATACATCAAAGATAGTTGTTTCCCATAGAATTTGCTAGGAATTTAGCTACTCATACTTAAAGTAAGAGACATAATTAAAATAAAAGTAAATTACATTAAAATAAAAGGGATAATGAATCTAGCAAGAGTTGTCAATTCCAACTTCCTGTCTTCTCCAAAGTACAATAAAAATTAAACTAATGCTGAAAAATAAATATTAAATTAAAGACCAAAACTAAAAATAGATCTTAAATCTGGACCTAGACAGGAGTATTTATTAGTGGCAATAGGATCTAAAATTTGGTTGGAAAATACAAAGAAAATGATTAGTTTTAATTTGATATTTATCTTGATCCAACTATACAAAAGTTCATCTCACTATCTCCATCTCTAGCTAAATCTTCAAACCCATGCATATATCCTTCCAGAATTAGCTTCCAAAACCTTTTGCGTCAACCGCCATGCTCCGCATCGGTCGAAATGGTTGTGTCAACCAATATGATTTCATGTCGGTTGACATGGAGCTTTTTCTCATGTTTCTCGACATGCCCTATGTCGGTCAGAATAGAGCACTTCTCCATGGGATTTTTTTGGTCTCCTCTTGGCCTTTTCACTAGTATCAACTCATAAACTTGTAAAATAATGCACCACAAGCATAGTACCTCTCTAAACTAGCTCATACAAATAAACAAAGGGAGACTATATAAAATATAAATAAAATAATAACAAAAAGATAACAGTAAACGAGTAAATTGTGAGCTTATCAATCCCCAAATTGAAGATTTGATTGTCCTCAATCAATAGAAAAGAATGATCTCAAGTTCATGCAATTGAAGTGTACAATGTCTCACAAGATTCATCACATTCAAAGTATAAAATTATCAACAATACACAAGCAATTAGTTAAAAGTTAGAAATCAGTAATCTCAAGAAGAACCTCACACGGATATGTATCTTTGAACTCTCAAGTATTAAGGATAAATGTATAAGCACTCAATCATATATGAAATAATTCTACCATAAGCTTGCAAATATTCTAATTTCTCTAACTGCTAAAATATGCAAACAAGACATAGAATCAAATAGAACTTTGATAAGGTTGTAATGTAGGCTTTTTATGAAGGGTGGGGAACTATTGTCAAGTGATTAACATAATCAAGTGTGTCCACATAATCAATTCTAAACCACTTTATTGCTCTTCTTCCACCTCTTCTACTCAAATATTACAATTCAAATCATAAACAACTCTTTCATTCCTTTTATGATCTTGATTTTATGTTCTTCTTTTTTCTTTTGTAGAACTTATGAAAACATTTATATTTTCTTTTGAGCTTGACATCATACACCTTATATTTTACCAACTTTAGAATTATAATCCAACTCACAACCAAACAATTCAATAATTCTCCACCAACCCAAGACATGAGGGAACCATAATTCTTCTTAAGCTAATAGACAAGGAAAGAACCACAAAAAGAGGCTATCTAAGAATACCTTAAATTGTGAATAGGGTAGTTTTTGGGATAAATTACTAACAAAGATGACCTAAAATCATTTTCTATACTTATGACTATGCAGTCTAAAAAAAAAAAACAAAAAACAAGTTCTGGAGAAAATAAAACATAACATGATAATCTCACATTAAAGAAGTTTGAGGCTTGAATCTCGCTTGGTTAAAAATTTGTTCTTCCTTTGTAAACAGGAAATCTAAACTCGATCCAATCATGCAAGTGTAAGTTTCAACAATCAACTCATCATATGGTACTCACTCTCATTGGCAACTACGAAACATTTACTATCAATTCAAAATTACCAAAAAATTGATTATATGTCTCACTATCATGTTTAAAAAGAGAGGAAGTTCAATATTTAGTCACAAAGGTTTTGAAAATTTTCAAAATATTTAGTTAAAAATAACTAAAACATAAATAAATAAGAGGGATAGAAAAGTTTTAATTCTTATCCACATCCCCCAAATTTATTTTACTCAATAAAGTGAAAAGTTTGAAAATCAGTAAAAAAAAAGTGAAACAATTATGTGGTAAGACCGTGGCGGTAATGACAATAGATAAAACATCCTCATATTTCCTAGTATCGGTTGATGTTAGATGCATCGACCAGAATGCTGCACAATGATCTTAACATTGCTCGCCATCTCCTACTCCGATCATCCTTTCTCTGTGTTAATCGATGCACAGTGCGTCAGTCGAAACAGACACCATTTTTTTGTTTTTTTAAATACAAGAGAAAACTAAAATAAAAATAAGGGAACACAAGTAAAATATTAGGTTACCTCCCAACAAGTGTTTTGTTTAACGTTGTGACTCGACGGTACCTTAGAGATCATCCAGAAGGGCATAATCCAATAACTCCTCCATAAGGACTAGTATTTCATGGATATGACATACTATGAAAAGAACTCACTAATTGTGCTTGAGCTAGTCTAGCTTGAATTTTCTTCAACCCTTCCTTCACTTTTGCTTTGTGTATTTTTTATCATCATTCTCATCATCCCTACTAACAGTAGGAATATTAGAATGAAGTGATTCAGTTGACAATTTCATCACATCATTACTTCTTTCCCATGATATGGCTTCATTCCAACCCTCATCATTTTCATCGTCCTCTTCAATCACAATCTGATTGCACTTATCTTGCCTCATACTCTTGTCAATCCAAAACGTGATTTTCTCCTCATTTGCATGGACTGTAATTTCACCTTTTCGAACATCAATGAGGGCTCCACAAGTGTACATAAATTCTCACCCCCAAAATAATTGGCATATTCTCATCTTCCTTCATGTCAATGACTACAAAATTTGCAGGGAAAACTAAATGACCCACACGAATGAGAACATCCTGTATTTACCTTTTGGGGGAGATATAGTGTGGTCAGCCATCTACAGAGTGATTGTGTTACGCCTCATATATCAAATGTTTAGCTTCTTAAAAATTGAATAAGACATAAAATTAATGCTCGCTCCAGTGTCGCACATAACTCCTACAAATCTTAATCCCCCCAGTCTCACAAAGTATGAAGAAGCATCTATGATTGTTTCTCTTCTAGGGCATCTTCTTGTGTAGTAATAGATTGCACTCCACATGTATAGGAAAAATTTCATTCTCAATAAACCATTTTTTCTCGCTCATCATCTTCCTCGGAAGCTTCATGTATCCAGGGATCTCTCTCAAGGCTTCAATAAGTGGGAGGTCAATACTAAACTTCTTCAAGTTGTCTATGAACCTTGTATACTTTTCATCCTCCTTCATCTATCTCTAAAGAAAGGGCATTGGAGGGACCATTTTTTGTAGAGTTGTTTGTGTTTCCTGACTTTGAGCTACTGTGTCGGCCAAATTATAGGCATACTGTCTGACATACTATTTATGCTCGCATCGAGCAATGTAGACTCTGCTTTGGCTGACGTAGGCACAATGGCCGGTCTGGTCCGCATCGACTCCCTTATGTGCGCACCGATCGATGCATCAGCTATATTAGTTTATACAGAGCTCTCCAGCTCGGACTCCTCTACTTTTTCATTAGAATTTTTATCCTCCAACATCTCTGGACCTTCATATCTTTCACCTGACCTCAGAGTAATGGTATTGACTTGCTGCTTGCATTTTAGGTTCACTTCAGTGTTTCTCAATAGCTTTCCTTAGTTGTGTTGAGTGTTCAAAGTGGTGTCAATCTGTCCAAGCTGAGGTTTAAACATCTGCAAATGCTTGGACATGTTTTGCATCTTGCCGCTCATACACTTCACTTCCTGCTCTACCTTGCCAATTCTCATATCTTCAGTAGTCTTTATCATGATAGATGTTCTTGATGAGGCATCTACACTACAACAAAAAAGCTGATAGACAACAGTTTAAAACTGTTGTCGTAGGGTTATTTTGACTATTGTTATAAGTGGTGTTGTCGTAGGGTTAAAAAATGTAAGCTCATAGACAACGGTTTTTAACTGTTGTTGTAGACACATACGACAACGGTTTTTAACCGGTGTCATTGGTCTCAACAAACTGTGGTGATATATATCTCTAAGACAACGCTTTTTCACACACTCTACAACAACACTTTCTAAACTATTGTTGTACATATCTCTATGACAACACTTTTACACCTACGACAACGCCTTCTTGACTGTGAACAATGATTTTAAACCGTTGTCGTAGTGCATCATACATAATTTTGAACACATTCAGCCCATTCCTTGCACACAACATCAATATCCTCAGCGGAGTAACTGTTATTGAATTGTTAAACAAAACAACAAAAAATATATAGCGAACAAATTCCATGAGGGAAAACAAACAACAACATAGTGAAAAAAGCCTTGAATAATGATGGGTGACTGGCATTGTTTCTTTGTTGAGCATCCCACATTCTCAATAATAAATCATGGCAAGATGAAGGATCCATATCTATGGGTATCTCGAGCAAATCCTCAAAATCATGTTGCTTGTTCGAACCACGTTGTATCACAGGATCAACAGTTTTGAATGTCATCAGTTGCCAAGTTTTATATACCATTCAATTTGATAATAGAAAAGGATTGTAAAATTAACTCCATGGCAAGGCGAAGAAATGAAACAATAACATGGTTAAAGGGAAAAGTTTCTGCATATCTAAGCACCACAAAGAATCTCATATTAGCTGCAAGGAAAACTGGAATATCAATGAAGGATCTCAGACGTATAAGTGAAGAAAATAAAAAAAAAGTTGAGAATTGTGGGAGGATATTTCTAGTCACAACCATTTTCTGACTTTATATGCTCCAGTGATAAGATTAAATATTGTAGTTCTGGATATGAAGTATGGATGGGAGGATGCTAGACAAATTTCCCATCCAACATGCAGTTGTTCTTGTAAATTTGTAATTAATATTATTATATCTCTTTATCCTTGAGATCGAGGAAGAATCGGTCACAACCCACATTGTAGTATTGCCTATTTAAATAGTGTTGAGATACTTTCAAGAACTTTTGCACGCTATAAAGAGATAAACAGATAGATGTGGTGAAGGGTGCTTTTGGAGGCCGTATTGCTATAAATTTGAACAGAAAATACAGAGAAATAGTGGAAAATGATATAAGTAGAAAATGCCAATAATTCACTCATTTTACCATCAACCAAATACAGTGTTTTAGCAATTAAAAGTAGTGAAGGAGTCAGAAATTCATGTGAATAAAATACGAGAAGAAGGTGCCACGGTAGAAGTGAAGTCATGCATTGCGTACTTACTGAGTTTGTAAGAGGACCTTCTTCATTTTGCTTTTGGTAGGGGAGGAGCGGGTCAACCACAGAGATGCATTTGCAGATATCCATGGTAGATTCAGTAATTTATAAGGAAAGCTCATTTTCAAATTCACAAACTTATAAGTTATACTCCCTCCGTCCCGGCTGAATTGTCCCGGGTTGACCGGGCACAATAACCAAGGAGTGTAAGTGTAAAGTAAGTTGAGTGGAATTAATATTTTATTGTTGAGTGTGAAAAAGTTGCCTTTTTAAGTAATGAGACAATTGAAGTGGGACGGACGAAAAAGGAAAGTGGGACAATTGAGGTGGGACGGAGGGAGTATAACACAAGCAATTAATCATGTTCTGCCATGAGAAAGTAAATGAATAAATATTATTGAACTCATCAAACTTATTGAAATATCATAAAACTATATAAAAGAAAAACTGCTATGTAATTAGCATTAATTCTAAGTAAAAAGGTATATGTTTTGCTAAAGAAAGTGGTTTTGTTGACACACTTTGGTTGTTAAAAAAAATATTAATAACTTACTGCACGGTTGGTTTGTTAGTAAAGTCTCAATAAGATTATTGGTACGCTAATATATGATGAATTCAGATAAACCAAACTACATTTCTGAATTTAATGCTTGAAAATATTAGCATTGGTTATGTCTAAGACAAATGAAAAGCTAATGCAAAGAGTTCTCTACATATATAAACCTGAGCTAATATGTGATGGAGATCAAGCAGGATCAGCTCAAATAATTCAATTCTAACATGTAGAAGCAGTTGTCATTATTTTTCGGAGTAGAAAACAAATAGAACGATAACAAATGATCCAGCGACAAATGCTCTGGAGTTCAACATATGATAATAGTGCAATATCCAAAAAAATCAAATAGGGTGAGGGGGAAATAAAGAGAGGAGAATTTTCTATCCTTTCAAAAAGGAAAAAGAGAAATCAATGGAATTAGTGGAACCTGCTTTCAAAAGATGCAATCTTTACTCTGATTATGTTAATGGATGCTGCAAACGCGATATCAAGAACAGCCTCACAGATTTCCCTAACCCATCTTATCACCTGTGACAAATGATAATATCATTAATCCAATATTCTAAAAAAATCACTCTTTAACATGCGACACATACATAAAACTAAAGAGAAATAGAATACAATAAGAGGTGTAAGAGATGCATGCACAGCAGCATTTTCAAGAGACTGCAAGCTTAGCTTACCAATAACATTCCTCACCGTAATTAAAACTAAACCCAAATAATTTAAAACGAGTTGCAGATGAACACCACCTAAAAGCCACTTGAAAATCTTAAGCAACTTTAGAGCACATCTGGAGTTTCAGATATGTTTAATCGATTCAATTCAAGCAAAAAAAGTGCAAAAAACTTGATCTAATTTGGAGGAAATGTCCAACTTCGTTAAAAAATCCACATTTCCATTGAATGAAAAAGGAGAAACCTTCCACATTTCCAAAAGCATAACTAATAAAGATGATTAATCAAATCAATCACACAAAATAAACAGATTCCTGAATGAGAGAATAAAGACAGGATCCTAGAAAGCGATTTCACGAATCGCGAAGCGCATACAGAAAAAATCATATATACATCAAAACATAGGATCAAATCAAGAATATTCTTACTTGCAAAGAAATAGATGAATTTCTATTAAATTGATGAATTGATATTGCCGAACCGCCGTAAATTTCACTGTAGAAATCAAGAATAGTTAGATTATATGAGATTGGATTAGAATAGATAGAACTTTGTTCTTCTCCAATCTTTGATAGAAAACTTGGGTGCAAGGGCGAGGGCGGTGTCGCTTGGGTGTGGATTGACAGTGAGGGCAAGTGACGTAGCCGTGTAGGCGGAGGTTGGTCATGGGGAGGGCGTACGGCGGGAGTTGGAGGTTGGTCATGGGGAGGGCTACAAGGATAAATTTGTAATTTCATGTAATAATTTAAAATTTTATTTTTTAGGGGGCTGCGTTTAGCAAAATTGTGGCTGCATTTAGAATCACCCAAGATTTAATTTGGGGATTTTGGTTACAGATATTAGATTTTAATTAATTTGAATTGTAGATAAAATACACAACACTAAAATAACAACACTTAAAAAAATTGTTGTCTTTTGTGTAATTAACAATACTTAAATAACAACAGTAAAGATGAACTGTTGTCTTTTTGCGTTTTAAGATTCTAATAAACAATGGTTTAGGCTATTATCAGTCTATGACAACGATTTCAAGCCTAAACTGTTGTCTTTTCAGCGTTGTCTATGAGCGTTTTTCTTGTAGTGTACTAACTATTTGGTCCTCAACATCAGATCTTTGTAGAAGTGGCAGACTTGTTCCTCAACATCTATTCCATGACACATTCTCAGCAACTCTCAAAATCTTTCTCGAGCTTCATATAGTGATTCACCAACTTTTTGGGAGAAGTGAGTGATCTCCACCTTTCTCTTCATAGTGACACTAAAAGGGAAAAATTGGCGAGAAACTGAGCTCGTAGCTTTGTAGGATCTGAGTATACAACAGACAATGTGAATTGTCTTTTATCATTTCTTTTGCATTTGATCGTACTTAGGATATCAAAAAAATTATCTAACTGAATAAACCAGGCGAACCTATGCATGCTCCTAATAATTTAATTGCAAATGATGGATTAAAAAATACCTCTACTCCAACAGTTGAAGAATTGTGATTGACTGTGATTTGGCGTTCCTGAAAATTTGATTCTAATTTGTTTCCTTGCTCCTAGGAAATCTGGTGAGGATGCGATACCGAGTTACACCAAGGCTGAGAGAATCGATCACCTTCCTTCCTAGTGAACTCGTCTGCCTTTCTCTCTCCTCTCTCACAATTATATTGTGTATTGTGTATTGAATGTGTTGTATGTAGATCTGAGAGGAGAAAACCTTTTATAGTATTAGGCTAATAAAACATAATGCTAATGAGCTCAGAGTAGTTTGTGGACTAGACTAGGGATCAAATGCAAACAATAAAGTGGAACCTCCTTATTAATTAATTCTCATTTGTTGAACCCAGATCATAAATTAATATAACATTATTTTGTTTTTACCAAATAAAATGGTAACTCACCCCTTTATTACCATGTTATTAGGAACATATTGCATTAGGCTTGTATGATCAACATATTTAAGGTTTCAGACATTCATTAGTCATTTTGGCATAAGAAAATTAACCATAATTAATTAATCTCTTAATTTCATGAGTAGTACCACTCATGTATTTTCATTTATGTCTAAACCAACGATTCAGCCTACAAGATTTAGCATAAAGAATTTTATGAGCTCGTCAGGGAATATCCCCATTCTGAAATGGATATGATTGCCTATATATCCTATCTAAGGAGGCCACACACAAATTCCCAACATCCAAGATGCAGATATAAGACTACGTGAAAGACTCGCCACCATAGCAAATCAAAGTGTGGTCAATTTGTGCATGCCACTTAGCCTTCTATTAGGTTAAGATCAGAGCAAGTAAATTAAAGACTTGACTTGTTCATATGTAAATGAGAATGACTCATCTCACTGCTGGTCCCATCAATACATAAAGATGAACCGAGATATCAAGTAGCTATGATATGCTCACATATATACTGATGTGTCGCAGCTTAAATCGATAGTCTATCTAAGAGCTGTCTCAGCTGTGATCCTAATTATATCTCACTAGGTCAAACGATTCATATAATCCTCTGTAATCTCCTACAGGAATTAATGCAACAAAACGAATCATAGAGACATTAACCCAAACCATTCAAATAATTACTATCCAATGAATAAATCATATGCATGCTCCTATTTTAATTGCAGTGAAATCAGAGATACCTTAATTCAGTAGGATCAGAATTTGAGTCTCGTTGAATCAAAACCATTTTCCACCATGCGTCTCAATTCGATATCCGGAAAGAGAATTAAATATTCTACAATTTAATTCAAGAATCAAATTTATATATGAGAGATTAGAAATTCTTGATCATCCAAATCAAATCTTCGGATCTGCATTGATTTGCTTTTCCAATCCGGCTACTAGTGACGATTCCGCTAGATTACACCGAACAGAACAAAGTCCAATTTCTTCTCCTTCTCTTGCAGGTGGTGCCGCCCCTCTATATCTTTATAGGGTTTCAATTATTGTGTCTTATGATATCTGAGGAGAGAATGAATTATTTATAATTATGGCTCAAAACCCTAATGGGTTCCCTTAAGAAATTATGCTGGGCTAGACCTGGACCTGATACAAATAATAAAGTCGGCCTATGGATTAATTAATTCTCATGTCCACAACCCTGGATATAATTGATTAATTAATATTAATTCATTCCACAGTGAATTAATACTGACCTACCCTTCATTACCACGTTCTGAGGAATGAGTTTCATCGACTAGGTGAATCCCCATATTTAAGTTACCGTACATTGTTTAATTAATTAAAGCCTCTGTCAAGCTACAAATAATTAATTAACCTCTTATTCTCGTGACTATTACCACCCAAATGTTATCATTTGTGCTTTAACTTAATCATCTTGTAGAACTTTAACACAATGAAACTCTTTGAGTTCTTCAAGGAATGTCTCCATCCTATACTCGGATATGGTAATCTAATGCCAGTTACTAGGACATTTTACATAAGCTATTGTCACCCAAGATGTAGATATACGAGCACGTTAATCATGCTCTCCACCATGGCAAGTCAAAGTGTCACACTACCCGTGCATACTTTTGAACCTTTGTTAGGATTCAGACTTAACCAAGTAACGAGATCTTGGTTCTTTTGAAGTCAGAAAAAAGAACACATCTCACTGTGGTGCTATCAATACGCAACCGCGCGTACCAGCATATCAAGTGATCAAGACAAACCACTTATAACTTGCTTTGTTGCATCTTATACCGATAGGCTAATCCTCAATTTGTCTCAGTTGTGATATTATTTTATATATCACTAGGTTAAATGATCTATACGATCTTCTGCGATCTCCTACATGCCTATGATCTCCATATCGATGAGATAAAATGATATTGTTGTTCTCTCAAGTATGTTTGTTCATAGATATGAGATAAGTCAAATGTATGCACAACCCAATAAATGCTTTTAGTATACGAATTTCAACATCTCCTACACACCATGTGATGACCCTATTTGCGAGATAATTTGATATAGTTGTTCGTACCGTATGTTTTGTTACATAACATAGCGACTATGTTGATGCAACAAAAATATGAAGACCAATATATCAAACATTTTATTGTTATAAATATACTTTATCATAAATGCTTTCAGTATACAATCATAATAAGCTTCTCTCATAAAATCGTTTATGTACCTATCTTGCTTCTATCCAATCCTGCATCACATGCTTCAGCCTTGTCTCGTAGAGAGAATGAGAGCAACCTCATTCTGATGACATCCTAACTAACTTCATTCTTCTAAGGAAGCACAAAAGTCTCGAGTTAAAAATTCAAAAGGCTCAAGAGAGCCTTAGAGAGAGATTGTATGAGCTTAAGTTTGTTTTTGTCTACACAAAAGGGAACTAAGGAAAGCCAACATTAGTGGATCAATCCGAAGAAGTTCGAGAATTAAAAAAGAAATGGATTCCTATGATTGGTTGATGATCGTTCAGACAAAAGCAGTCCAAAGGACATAAAAAGAAGAAATAGATTGAAAAAACTTTGAAAAGGACACAGGTCCAATGACTAATATTTGAATTCACATCGAAAAATTGAAACGACACTATAAATACCCCCAAGCTGATAAAGAAATAGTTTATGCTTGAAAATACAATTCTCGTAACTAAAAAGATTCAAAGCTCTCACGAAGCCATCAAAAGCATTTATACCATGTTCTTACATACGAGACTCAAGCTATTTATTGTTTTAGTTCACTGAATTTTGAGGCATCTTCTTTTTCATCAAGAAGCAAATTACAAGAATACCCACACTCAACACAACCACTATCCATCTCTCATACCTAGTGACGTGCTCACGGTCAAGTTTGTCAGATTAAAGTTAGTTAGAGAGCTTAGTGAAAGTGATTTTGCCGGAGGACTTTGGAGCTTCCTGTGACTGAAGAAACTCTTTATACTGTAGTGTAAATTATTTAGTGAATTTCTGATCAAACTGATCGAAGGATGGATGTAGAATCATATGGCATCCGAACCACTATATATCCTATGTTTTTTACTTTTCTTTACCTTTTTGCTCTTCCTTGCTTATCTATCAAAGTTACTAGAGTATATCTCCAAAAAGATTATTTATCATATTAGGACTTAATCATATTTACGAGATACAAAAGTGACAGTATAATTGTCAGTTTTGAGGCTAATCACACTTTATACTTCTGTTAAGTACGTGTTTACTTTGACTTAACATGTTTACTTTGACTTTTGGGACCAGTATATCAAATGTAATTGAACAAATATAACTTAATATCTTATATATTTTTTTAATTTATATTATACTATACATATAGATTTAAGTTCTTTGATAATCTTGTATTAATTTTTTAAAAATAAATTAATAATACAATATTAGTACTATATATTTTTTTTTTGTAAATGGTGACTCTCGTTCAAAGGCATCGTATGATGCACAGCGCCACCACACCAGTGCTAGTAAACAACATGATTTATATCTCTTATATAAGTTTATTTTATGCATGATATTTGGATCTGGGAAGCAATAGCAGGTGTGTTGCTTGTTTGCGTGGAGAAGAGAAATACAGGTTAGCAAATGACATTTAAATTAACTGTATTTCAGCTCAATTATCGATAGTTGTTTGAAATTTAACGTGGTCCCTTTACTGCCCCACTCAAGTCGAGGCACGTGTAACCATTGATCATATACTTGCAGTATTTCAGGACAAAAAGTAGTATCCATTGGCCCAGAAAATATCTAATCTATTATCCTCTCTCTCCATTTATTTGGGACTGCGCAGAGTCTATATATAATTTCAAAGACTTTCACTTGCTTGTTCCTCTCCATTAACAAGGTCTGATTATCTTCACCTACTATTTGCTTTTGTTTATTCTCCCTCTCTTCTTTAATCAACCATTTTGCGAGAGCTTCTTCCTTGTTTACCGTTATTTTTTTTGCCCAAGTTACTATAAGTATTAGCTTTTCCTCTTTACGCTTGCTATTTTACGCTGTTGATGAGATTGAATTGAACCTGTGTGAGATGTTCATTTCCTTTCTCTCTCTCTCTCTCTCTCTCATTTTTTTTATTTTAATTTTATGATTACGGTAGTTTTATTTTTATGTTGTACCGATCCTTTGTGCTATATCAAAGTTGTGAATTGAAGGTTATGTGCATGGGGGTTGCTGATTTCGCGTAGCTTCTATCTAGGGTTTAGATCACAGTGTGTGTGCTGTATGGATTTTTAGGTGTAGTTGTGGTCCTGTTTGTTGCTTGAGGCTTGAACTCATATTTACCGCTCTTTTTTCGTGGGAAGAGAAAGGAGCGGAAATCTGTCGTCACTAATTTTCTAATTCTTTCTGTTACATAATTTATTTTTGGGCGTATTATCTGTTTTTCCTTCCGGTATTGTTGGATTTTTTTAGAAAGTTTTTTCTACCTGAGCTGTTTTTGAGGAAACCTCTTCTTCTCAGTGTGTGTGTGAGAGAGAGAGACTTGAGAACAATGATTTTATTCCTACGATGCATTATTTTTGTCATGATTCTTGCAATAACTGTTGTGATTTTGGTTCCGAATAGAAATCCTTTCCTTGGAGGTGCGGAAAGCGGTTGGTTTAACCTTGTACTGGTTGTTACATAGTAAGACGATTGTAGGAATTTTTTTATGTTTTATTTCTTCTCATGCTTGTTTGGACTACAGCGGATTTAACACTAGTTTCTAAGTCTGGATGTTGATTCAGCGGATTTACCGTGTATGATTACTTTTCACACACTGATTGATTTCTTTAAACAATTGATTAAGTGATTACCGAATTATTATAATGGTCAGAACCATTCAACTGTCATCTCTTGGGAGTGCAATAATCTCTCACTTATATTGTATATATTTTGCTCATACAGGAAATCTTGAAGCATGAAGCTCGGCTATGTGCTCACCATTTTCTGTATTGGGGCTATTGCATGCTCCCTACTTCCTTCTTCTGATGCTCTGAGGAGAATTAGTCTGAAAAAGAGACCTCTGGACCTGGCTAGGATTAAGGCTGCAGTAGAAGCTAAATTGGATGGGGGGAAGTTTGGGATTGATTTCAAAGACAGACAGATCAAACTAAGTAGTTCACCGGGAGATGTAGTGTATCTGAAGAATTACTTGGATGCTCAATATTTCGGAGAGATTGGTATTGGTTCACCACCTCAGAATTTTACTGTTATATTTGACACTGGTAGTTCCAATCTATGGGTACCGTCCTCAAAATGCTATTTCTCTGTGAGTAATTTCAAGGTTAAATGTACTTTTCAGCTGATTTGGACTCACACTGTTACTAAGAAAAACTTCATATACAGATTGCTTGCTATTTCCATAGCAGGTACAAGTCCAGCAAGTCCAGTACATATACAGCAAATGGTATAGCACTCTATTATTTTTTTTTCCTCTTCTCAGTTTTGTGATATTTTTCTTTTCTATAGTTATTGGTTCAACTAATGCAGTTGTTGATTTTTTTTTTGGTTTGTTGCTTATTTTTTACCCATTAAATTCTTATTTCTATGATTCAGGAAAATCTTGCTCAATTGCATATGGCTCTGGGTCGATATCTGGATTCTTTAGCCAAGACAATGTTGCAGTTGGTGATATTGTCGTCCAAGATCAAGTTGGTTTTCTTTCTACTAATTTTTCTTGTTTGTTGTTTGATGTTTGTAAGAGGTTATTTTCTCATCTTTTCCTGTATGATTGAGGTTTAACTTCATTACTATCCTGTACAGGTTTTCATTGAGGCTACAAAAGAAGGAAGTCTTTCCTTTGTCTTGGCCAAATTTGATGGTATACTTGGCCTTGGTTTCCAGGAGATTTCTGTTGGTGATGCAGTGCCAGTCTGGTATGTGTCTTCTCTGTATCAGACTTTTCTGTTGCCTTTTACTATAGTATTGGCGTAGAACTAATTTCTGTTGCAATGTAACAGGTACAACATGGTAAATCAAGGTCTTGTTGAGGAACAGGTATTTTCATTTTGGCTTAGTCGTGATCCAGAAGCTGAGGTGGGTGGTGAGTTAGTCTTTGGTGGAGTTGATCCAAAACATTTCAAAGGAAATCATAGTTATGTTCCTGTAACAGAGAAAGGGTACTGGCAGGTATATCAAGATTTTCACTCGCACTAGTATTTTAGTCGCATCTATTTTTCTCAGTCTATTCTTATTAAAGTTTTATTCTCTTGGCCTTGTCTAAATCTTTTACCAGTTTGAAATGGGTGACTTCCTTGTCGGTAACCTGTCAACTGGTGAGTTCTCCACCATTGCTGAATTAGAGCAGAATGTTATCACTTCTTACATGGCTAGATGTTTCACATTCGTTATAATCATATGATTATGAGGTGGACCTTTTGCTTTATGCCTTAATAATCAGTCTAAGTTCAAGTGCTTGGAAAGTTATATCATCGTAATTGTTATTTGAGTTTCATCTCTTCAGTTGCCTAGTACAAAATATCTTACTCCAAAAAACATTGGACATAAGAAGTTTCATGAAATTAGTTGCCTTCCTAGGCTGATATTTTAAGTTTAGAAGCTGAAAACTTCACGCAACTCTTGATTGCGGTCTTGCCAAATATTGCACCAGGTTTATGTGAAGGTGGTTGTGCCGCTATCGTGGATTCTGGGACATCCTTGTGCACTGGTCCAACTGTACGTGTTTCTTATTAACTAGCTTTATATTATTTAAGTTTCTGGGAGACCTCTGTTTTGCACATATCCATATGATATTATTTAAATTTTTTAGTAAATTATTCAAAAATGAAATTTATTTTTATTTATCAATATTATTTATTAGTATAATTATAATATAAATTATTCTCTGTACATCCTATTATATATTTTCCCTTCGTCCTGTCATATTAGTCTCATATTCCTTTTCAGTCTGTCTCATTTATTAGTCTCATTTCCTAAAAAAAAAAAAACAAATTTCTTCTCACTCACCAATCTATATATATATTAAAACAATACCGGAAATAATTTATAGTAAAATATTAATTCTTTTCCACTAACAACACTTGGTTATTGTACATTCTCCTCCATCCCTAATATGAATTAGGGACAGAGGGAGTATTAGTTAACAAAGCTAATTAAAAATTTTTTTTTTTGATAAAACTAAAGAAAATATAGATCAAGCACAAAGCCTAATAACATAGGAGTTTGATTTATAAATTTTACCTATAAAAAAATTATACTTGTATTATTTAAAAAATAATAATAAAAAAAATAAGATGTTATGCTGTATAGAAAAAGTGACATGAATATAATTTTATTAAAATTGTTATTATTGTTTATTTTATGTATTTAATTGTATTTCACTCGTATGTTATACAAAATTATTATGTTTGAAATATTATAAAAATTATATAAGCATATTATCAAGTTAATGTACACCATATATGTATATATGTATGTTATATATAATGGCTGAGTGATAAAAATGCACAATAGTTAAAAATAGTATGTGTTGCATTATGAACTCATGAGTGAGGTGAAAGAAACAAATTGATGGGGACAATTTTACTTCAAATGAATGATTGATAAATTAAATAAACATTAACGTGTATTATTGATTAATCTTTGAGTACGAACAATATAGTGGTGTAGAAATACAGTTTTTATAGTGGGAGAGAAATAATTTTTAGAATTTCAAATCAACTAAGGAAAGGATGGCTTTTATAGATATGATCGTTATGGATGGTTTTTTAATTGCATCTAAAATCTAAAATCTCAGACTAATAAATTTAGTTAAATTGAATTTCTATTTCAATGTCAATGAAATTGGGTTGGAGTATAATTAATGGGTGGTTATCACTCTGTATGTTTAAGATTTAAGATTTTTCGGAAATGATATTATTTTAGCTGGGATTTGGATGTTAGTAATTTATTCTAATTTTTACAACTGTTTTATTTTTCTAAAATTGTGCCAAACGGAGTAATGGGCAGTTTTGTGTATGTTTAAAATTTAAAAAAAATGATATTATAATGTATTTTATTTTTATATTAAAATAAAGTCTAGATGTGCTGTGCATGAAATAGTTTTGGTGGGAACTATTACATTAATTTGCTTTTGCTCTAGTATATAGATAGATGTGCTATGATATAACAAATTAACATCAGGACTTTAACTTTCCTCCTTTCCTTGAAAATCTGCTCAATATGCTACTTCTGTATTCTATAAGGATTTGTTATGAATGAGCTACCGATTGTAGGCCGTCGTAACTCAAATCAACCATGCCATTGGGGCCGAAGGAGTTGTGAGTGCGGAATGTAAAACACTTGTTACTCAATATGGAGACATGATATGGGATCTTCTAGTCTCAGGAGTAAGCTTTATTTTAATTCTTGTGTATTCCCTCTCTCCCTCACGCACAAAGGCACATGTAAATGAATAAATAATATAATCTCTTCCTTCCTGTCTATTTAAATTTTTTTGTACATTTGCAGGTAAAACCTGATGCAGTTTGTTCTCAGCTTGGTCTGTGCTTTTCAAACGGAGCTCAGTCTGTGAGGTATGTATAATTTTCTTGGAGCAGCTACTGATTTTAGATTATTCACTTATACATAGGAGTATGAAGCCACTAGGTTATGATATAGTCAAATGGACTTGCAAAACTGTTTACTTTTCTATTCTTCTATTCTCAAGCTTGATGCTAAAGTGTAGTGATACTTGAGTAACAGAATTTTCTTCATCCAGTGGTATCACAACTGTTCATTGTGGAGCATTGATGCTCATATGCAATAGTTTGTACACCGTCTTTATAATTAGATTCACTCTATCTAATTGGTCATCCCTGTTATCAGCTCTGTTGTAGTCCCAGAGAATTCTCCTTGTGGTGTAATTTTTATGAAAGCAATTTTGAGTCATTTGGAGAACAAGTAGAAGAGTAATTGTTGTCATGATACGCAATCTGACTTCAGTGGCTACCATTACAGCTCCAATATTGAAATGGTTGTTGACAAGGAGAGCACAGAATCAGTAGGTGAGAGTGCATTATGTACTGCTTGTGAGATGGCTGTTGTTTGGATGAAAAGCCAGCTCAACAACGAAGGTGTGAAGGATAGAGTTATAGAGTATGTGAATCAGGTGATGATCTTAACATGCTATATATATTTAGATAAATTTTTATTTTTTATTCTGAAAAAATCCATTTTCTTCATCTGCTAGCTCTGCGACAAAATACCTAGTCCAGGAGGACAATCAATAATCGACTGCAATGCCCTAGCGGGCATGCCTAACATCTCCTTCACCATTGGTGGAAAATCTTATGTCCTCACTCCTGAGCAGGTTTGTTCATTTCAATACTGTTGTAAATTACAACAGTCTCAAAATACGGTTGATTTTGTGTGTGCAGTATATACTGAAAGTTGAACAAGGCCCCGAGGCTATTTGCATGAGTGGATTCATGGCTTTGGATGTGCCACCTCCTCGAGGACCCCTTTGGTATGTGCAAATTGTTCAAAAAAAAAAAAAAAAAGCATGAAAGTAGCACACACGAACGATATACTTAACTAAATACATACATACACATGACAATGCAGGATTCTTGGGGATGTATTCATGGGTCCGTATCACACCGTGTTCGACTATGGCAATCTCCGACTGGGTTTTGCTGAAGCTGCCTGAACGCTGGGTTTGTAGAATAATGTCTTGTGATGCCCATTAGTCATGAGCTGTTTTTTTAAGAAGGCTAAGGGCTGTGTAGTTTGTGTAAGGATATGATGTAGGTTGTGTGTTTCATGCTTTCTACTAATGATGTATTCAGTAATGTACCTCTTGAATCCTGATGAACCTCTTTCGTTTGAAACCCTGCAATGTCAGTGTGCAGACCCAGCTTCAGATAATATTGGGGCAGGTGCGAATAAAATAATTATAACTGAAAATACTGATAAAGGGTTAGATGAAGGGAATGTCTCAGGCGGATTTTATCCATTAAACCAAGTCCAAATTTATCTAATATACCTTAATTGGGATTAATAAATTATATTTGAGATGGATGAATCAATTTAGGTATGGATAAAATTTGCTTAAACTGTTTAGGCGTGCGTAACACAAATTTTTGTCATAGATGAATATAAATATATTTCAAAATCATTTTTATTAATCAAAAGTTTAGACACAATATTTAAGCCAACCCAAGTCTTCAAATTTATTTTCAACTTTTGAATATAATAGTTAAGATTTAAATTTTAAATAATTTTTCTTTGGTTAAAACTTATATGTTTGAGAATATTATGTGAACACAAATATTTCATGTTATACCATAATTTAAGAGAAAAATTACAAAATATTCATTAAGTTTTATACATATAATAAAAATACCCACTTTTTATAACACATAAAAAAAATACTCAAAAGTACATTTATTAGAAAAAAATGAATTTTGAATTAAATTTTAAAATTTATGCTAGATTTCATTTCCAGAATTATATTAGTCTAATGATGTATTATTCTCAATATTTCATTTTAGTAATTTTATTCTTTACAAAATAAAACATTGATGGAAAAGATTTTGACCAAATTTTAAAAAAAATAAATTAAATATTTGTTGGTATAAATCACAATAAATGAGGTAGGAGTGGGGTCTGAATCGTAGGTAGGAATGGGGTCTGAACCGGTCTGAATAATGTACAATTCGGACCGGTTCAGACTCCATTCCTACCTCATTTAATTAACTACTCCATTCTCACCTCATTCAATTACCCCATTCCTACCTCATTTATTGCGGTTCATACCAACATTTATTGTGGTTCATACCAACAAAGGTTCTGACCTGATACAGATCGGTTCAGATCCGATTCAAACTCAGATCCGACCCGGTCTGAATTGACCCGATTCAGATCTAGTTCTTACCCCATTCATACCTCATTTATTATTTTTGGTTCATACGAACAAATATTTTAAATACATTTTTGGTAATGATATCATCATCATAATTCCAATAATTGCATTGGTTTCCACTTAAAATAAATTTTCATGTAAAATTTTGTACTTTTGGGTATTTTTGTGATATGATATAAGAAGTGGGTTTTTTCAAAATGTGTTTTATAAAATTGGGTATTTTAAAATATTTCCACATAATTTAATACTCCCTCCGTCCCACGAAATTAGTCCCATTTCCCTTTTTTGTCCGTCCCATCTAATTGTCCCATTTCCTAAAATGGCAAACTTTTTTACACTCATCAATAAAATATTAATTCCACTACACTCACTAACATTGGTTATCGTGCCAAAACCAAATGGGACTAATTACATGGGACGGAGGGAGTATAAAATAAATTATGTGTAGGTTAACCAAATTCTCACTCTTATTTAGGAAATATACTATTTTTCTTTGTTTCTATAAAATTCTGAAATTTATATCGAAAGCAAAATATTTGAAAGTAATATCTTTGATAATTTAATTATGTGATTATTGAACTTACTGTTGTGAGTGCCTTTGAACAAACATAACAAGGAGTTGTGGAGAAAATTTTGTAAAAATAGCAAGTGCATTTCACACGTTAATTGAATGAATAAACTATAGATTTGAGGAACTATTTATAATAGTGAGTTATGTAAATTAATAAGATAATAAAAAAACCACAAAAAAAAAATGTTAAATGTTAGGAATTGTGCTAGTTTTGATGGATGTCAAAAACCTACAGTCATCACATCTAGAGAAGTGACTAGATTATAATTGATTTTGTAATAATTGTATAAATTCATAATTGAGAAGATAAAGATTATCCACAACTGAAATTTCATTTGTTAGCCGTGAGAGAAGAACCAATTGATAGACGAAAGAGTTGACCAGTTGAGAAAGAGTTGTAGGAACTGAGTCTACAATATATGATGTGAACCGATCTATGGATATAAAAACAAATCTCTTAACTAAATTAATCAAACAACCTATTCATGCTCCTATTAATTTAATTGCGTAGAATGGATTGAGGAATACCTGGAGCGTAGTTTCAATCCTTTGTGGAATTTGATTGAATCTACTATGTTCCTACAAATGTAATCTTTTAATGTATTTCGCCGCGCGCCTGCTTGATTGAGGTCGAGCTCTTCCTCCTCTGCGGATGATGGGGATGGCATGACTCAGATTGGGGAACAACGAAGGCACCAAGGGCGGATGGTGGAGCAGCGGTGCAGTCGTGCGCTGCCAAACCCTAAGGTTTGCGCGTGCGGACTGCACGCAGACAAACCACCATCACCTGCGCGGTCCTCCTTCTCCGGCGAGAAGCAAGCGGCGAGGACGATGGGCGGTTCTCGGCAATGACTGGGGCGGCAGTTGGCGATGTGGACAACGGTTGGGGTTGCCGGGGACGCAGACTGCAGGCCGCACGATGGCTGTTGCGCGTCTCCTAGGTGTTTTTCGGCTGCGGCAAGTAGCCAGCCGGTGGTGGCCTGTCGGGCCGTGTATGTGCGGGCTTTTGGTTTTTGGTATGTACACGGGCCCCGTTGTTCAAATTTCTATGTCGATCAAATTTTGGAGGCCCGATTCCAGAAAAAAAATCCAGATCTCTGTCCAAGTAGTGGGAGCCCAGTTGAAGATTTGTAAAATAAATCCACATTGTAATAAATAGGATTTAGTTTTGTATTTTCTATTTTGTATCATGGGGCCACGAGGACTTATTTTATTTGTTTTATTATTTATTTTCTATTTATTAATTGCGCATTATCCAAGCATGTTGTAGATACTAGGAAGCATGTTTGATTTTAGCAATGTCATAATTTATAGCAACATAAAATAATCTATGCGCGATTGAACCTTATGAATACAAATTACTAACCTGTCTTTAATTATATAAAGACCCCCACAAAGCAATCTCTTATTAGAAGAAGATAATCTAATAAGTAAACGTCTACATGTGTAGCTTGCTTATTTTATTTTTCATAAGTTCTAATAGATGATACTTCTTAAAACAAACATTTAATTCATGTGAGAAGTGAGAGCTCATGCGTAAATGTCTACATGTGTAGCTTGTGTATTTGATCTTTCACAAGTTCTTTAGGATTGAATTATCTAATGACTAATCATCAATCGCATATCTCATTCTAAAGGAGACAGTGTTCAAAAATTCAACTCATGCGGTTTGATTTTTTTTGTCTAGGCTGAAATTTAAACTAAAAGCTTTCACGTGAAAATATAAATATGAAAAGTTAATTAAATAAAAGGGAGGAAAATTTAAAATTCTTGTCCACATCCCCTCAAACTTATTGCACTCTAAGAGTGGGAAAAGTTTGAGAATCATACAAAAATTTAAACTACTAACCTCGTGGTCAATCTCAGACGTTGACTTTTTATCCTTGCTCTCTCTCTAGAGCTGGAACAATTTTTCTCTCCATGTTGATCGATGTAATTCCATGTCGATTGATGTGGCTTCCATGCGTCGAGCATCAGACTAGCTCGACATGTCTTCCTGTCGACAACACTGTGTCGATTGACGCGAGCTTGAGTCGGTTGATGTGAATCCCAAAATTGACCTCTCATGTCTATCGACACACACGTGTGTCGATTGATATAGGCACTCGGTTTTATTTTTATTTTTGTTTAGCTGCAAAACAAAGTTAGACAAAAACAAAAGGGAAATAAAGAAAATAAAATATGAAAATTGGGTTACCTCCCAACATGCACTTTGTTTTATGTCGTGGCTCGACGTTACTTCACGAGATCATCAAGGAGGAGATCGAGTCCACACTCAGCGACCAACCTTGTTGATGATGCAGATTAATCCGCTGCGCACTACTATGGATGACTTAGTTAACAATTTCACCCCCTCATTTCCACATTTCATCTTTATCGTCACCCTCCTCTTCTCCAAATCATTTTGATTACACTCCTTTTGCTTTTGACTCTTGTCAATCACAAAGGTGATATTCTCTTTGTTTGCTCGGAGTGCAATTTTCCCGTTTTTGCAGTCGATGAAGGCTCCACTTGTATCAAGGAACTCACGCCCAAGGATCATGGGCATGCTCTCGTCTTCCTTCATGTGATGGATGATGAAATATGCGGGAATGATCAAGTGACCAACCCCGATGAACACATCTTCGATGATTTATTTGGGGTGAGAAACCGTGCGATCCACCATCTGAAGTGTGATGGTAGTGGGTCTCATCTCTCCAATATTGAGCTTCTTGAAAATTGAGTAGGGCATAAGATTTATGATGGCACCAGTGTCACACAACACTTTCTTGAACTCCATGCCTCCAATCTCCACAGGTATGGAGAGGCATCCGGGGTCGCTCCTCTTGATAGGCAGGTTCTTCTAAAGTAACAAACTAAATTCTTCATAGATGGGGACATTCTCATTCTCGATGAAAATCTTCTTCTCGCTCATCAACTTTTTGAGGTACTTCATATAAAATAGGATCTCACGCAAGGCTTCAATCAATGGTAAATTAATATTTAGTTTTTTCAGAGTATCCACGAACGTTGTGTATTTTTTATCCTGTTTCTTCTTTAGAAATCGCTGAGGAAAGGGCATGTGAGGGGTCGAATTAGCTTAGGAAGGAAACTTCTCGCCATTGGGAGCTCTCTGTGTCGATCGACATGGCTGGGTGTCAATCGATGTTGCAATTGGGGCTTGCATCATTTGACGTGAGGTGCGTCAGTCGACGTGCCTACCTCGCTCGACTTCTGTATGTTACCCACTTGTGTGTCGACCGACGCGTGCTCTGCATCGGTCGATACAAAAACTCCAAAATTGAGATTTTCCTCTTTTTCTTCAGTTTCTTCATCCCTTGGCATCTTCAGACCTTTATAGCTTGTCCCAGATCTCAAGTTGATGGCGTTAACCTGCTTGTTCTTAGGATTGACCTCCGTTGTGCTTGGAAACTGTTCAGGCTTGTATTGTGTATTCAATGAGGTGGAAATCTGCCCAAACTAGGTGTCAAACATCTGCATATGCTTCGATAGATTTTGGACTTGGCCACCGATGTTTTTTACCTCTTGCTCAACTCTTCCAAACCTTGCATCAGAATTCTGAATGAACTTTACAAGTATGTCTTTGATGTTTGGCATTTTTTGTTTTACAATTGCCCCTTGCTGAGCAGCAAAGCCAAGTGGAGGCTTCTCGGCACCATTTGGGTTGGCATAAGAGAATCTAGGATGGTTGTGCTGAGCGTTGGAGTTGAAGCATTGGCTCCCTTGGCTGTAATTATATTGATAATTGCCGACATAATTCACTTAAGAGGGAACCATTGTCGTATCTGGATTTGATAGATTTTGACTTGGCCACTGATTTTTTTACCTCTTGCTCAACTCTTCCAAACCTTGCATCAAAATTCTGAATAAACTTTGCAAGTATGTCTTCGATGTTCGGCTTTTTTTGTTTTACAATTGCTCCTTGCTGAGCAGCAAAGCCAAGTGGAGGCTTCTCGGCACCATTTGGGTTGGCATAAGAGAATCTAGGATGGTTGTGCTGAGCGTTGGAATTGAAGCATTGGCTCCCTTGGCTGTAATTATATTGATAATTGCCGACATAATTCACTTAAGAGGGAACCATTGTTGTATCTGGATTTGAATAACTTCCTTGGTTTGCATAATCAGCATCAACCAGTACAATAACTTGACACTGGGCTGGCTTGACAGTAGCAATGGTTCGACTAGCCTCCAATCTCGCGAAATATTTGTGGAGTTTCTTTACTTATTGTAGCAGATCCGATCCCTCACTCACTTCTATGGATTTGACTGGCAGCTGTCTTTGTGTAGGCCATTGATAACTATTCATAGCCATCATAGCGAACAATTCTATGACTTCCTCCGTGGTCTTCAAGGTGATGGACCCTTCGGCTGAAGAATCTACATTTTCCTTCATTTGCGGTGTCAACCCTTTGTAGGAATGGCACACTTGCTCTTCCAAGTTGATTCTGTGTCCAGGGCAGGCTCTGAGAAGTTCTTTGAATCTTTCCCATGCTTCGTACATCATCTCATCGGCCTGCTGCACGAAGTGAGTGATCTATGCCTTCCTCTTCATAGTCACACTGGGAGGAAAAAAGTATAAAAGGAATTGGGACCTCAATTCCTACCATGTGCCAATCCGAGTCTGGTCTAATCCAGTGAATCATGCTCTTGCCTTGTCTCGGAGAGAGAATGAGAAGAGCCTTAGTTTGATTGCACCCTGGCTCACTCTGTTGATCTTGATGGTGTCACATAGATCTATAAATTGAGTTAGGTGCACGTATGGGTCTTCAGTGGGCCTTCCCCCTAATTGGTGTTGTTAAACTATTTGAGTTAGGTCAATCTTTAGTTCGAAGTTGTTGGCATTGATTCCAACTCTGAAATCGCCTTTTTCGTGTTGTGGCTGGAATCTCTACTAGATTGTTCTTCTTGGTTGTGCTCTTCTACCTTGCCCTCCTTGATTTTGCAGTAGCAATAACTGGGCGTTTCGCTCAGCATACTCAGCCTCCATGCTCTCTCACTCTGTCTCTCAGCCCTTGCACTTCTTGTGCGAGTACTACAGCTTCTTTCGGTGTTAGATTTGGGAGTTGTTCATTTGGTTGCTCCATCTCTATTGTTTGAACTCTCTTCTTTTGTTCATACACTACGTGCAAAAGACAAAGGAAGAATTCAGTTTTAAAGTACAAAATTAAAAAAATAGTATAAACAAGGCCTCTGTGTAGACTGAAGTGAATCCAAATCGAGCAACATAAGAAATTGTTTGCGTTGATCAATGCAATACCACATCGACCAATGTCAACCCTTAGGAATTCAAACTTGAGGTGGGTGAGTGACATGCATTAATAACATGTTCTCCGAGGACGCTTGGAGAAGTTGTCATTCTCAGATTACTTGTACTCGATTGTTATCTTTGCAACTGATTTTGCCTTAGTCCTCGTCTTCTTAAGCATTTTGGATAGCTTCCTCATTTGTTCTTACAACTCTTGAATTGAGTTATCTTCTACAATCCTGGAGGAAGTGGATTCATCAACTGAATGATTGAGTGTTGATTCAACTGGTCTTTCTGATGTATAAACTTGAATTGGCCTTCTTAGCTGATGTTTATTCTTAGAACTCCTGAACTTAGTTATATTCTACACTGATGAAGGAAGTGGATACATTAGCTGAATGGTTGGATATTGATTTAGCTGGTCTTTATGATGTATAAACTGGATTTGGTCTTCTGAGCTGATATTTTTTTCTTCACGAATCAGGTCACATCCTCTAGTTACTTGACAGATGACTGGGATGGTCTTATTGCCTCATTATTGTTCACGATGACTATATTTAGTTTGTGAGCTTGTAGAGCCGAGAACAACTCCTTTACTAGTATTGTGAAGAGATTCTTCTCCTTAAAATTTGTTGCATTGACAAACCATTAATTGTTAGACATTCTTGATAATATTTTGGCATTGAGATTTACCAGGGAGTACTTCCTTCCCAAGGCATTCCACTCATTGACTATCGTTTTGAACCTGGTTTCTATCTGTTTGATTATTGCTCCTACTCCTGAAAGACTCATACTATCCACACAAGCTTGGAGCATGTTGCACGTTATTTGATTAGATTCTTCGCACAACTCTGTCAGGCATTCCCATACCTATTTAGCATTCTCACAATGAACTATGTCATTCATCAATTCCTCGTCAAACATTGAGAATAGAATGTCCAGTGCTTGATACTATGTTGGTCCCTTCTCTTATTATTGGCAATCCATTCATTGATTGGCTTGGGAACCATCTCTAGATCATCATTCCCTATGAGCCTTGTGTTGACCTTCATGATCTGGATTAGCCCTTTTGTAATAACCTTCCACATCTTGTGATGAAGACTCGTGAGATGAATGTTGACTCTCACCCTCCAACTAGTATTGTTGGTCCCGAAATTAGAGTTAGTCAGATATATGCAACGGAAGATTAAAAGTGAGTTCTTGCAAATTTAAAATGGTGGTTCTCAAACAGTTTGGTTCTTTGAAAAATTTATTTGTTTGCAAGTTCAGTTAGTGTCATGTTCGGATATACTCAAACACGAGATAGTGTTGGGTTTTAAATTCTTGCAGAAATAATCAAAATAGTGAAAAACACAAGAATTTATGGAGGTTCGAACGACTATCCTACGTCCTCTCATCAGACAGTAGCCCGAAATACACTAGCTTTAGGATTACAATCTGTCCTCACAATCTATTACAAGCTGGTGAATGCCCGTATCTACTAGTCCACTTGATCACTCGCCAGGGTCTCGTCCTCCCTCAGCACTCAGGTAGGGAGTGTGGGCATACCACAAAGCCTCCTTCTCGGAAGTTGGAAGCTTTTAAATTCTTCCCAAAACTCTTCAAATTTGTGGCATACACCCATGATAGTCATAGGAGATAGCTGCAACTGCTGTGATCTTTCTTGGAGAGAAAGAGCACCAATAATAAAACTTAAGCTGAGAAGCGGTGAGCCTCGTGTCCAGAGATTGGAACACGGTAAGCTATTACAAATAGCTTCGAATAGGAAAGGTGAACTCTGAGAGTCTCTGTTTGGAGAATACGATTACTACTAGTGAGCTTTGAACCTCCGTAAGTTCGTTATGTTCTTGTAATTATAACCATTTTATATTGTGTTTGTGTGTGTGTTTGTTACTATGCATGCATAACCCTTTCCTTGAGATTGCTTTGGTCTATTTATAGACGAAGCAAAGAAGGGTTTGAAAAAAGATACATTTAGAGATAATCCGGATTTTGAATTATCCGTTACGTTTCTAATATGATGGAGATAGGTGCCTTTTTCTGCTCCATTGCACCTGCTCTATCTTTTCCTGCATAAGATGTCGACATCTTGCAGTGTGTTAGAACGGCTCGCCAGTGTGAGGAATCCTAAACTGGATGTTTGAATTTTGGACTTTAAGGAATCTCCTTTTCCTTAAGTACGACTCTTTGGGATTTCTCTGGCTTGTCTTCTTTTTCTCTACTCGTGAGATGAAACTCGACTCAATAAACTGGTGAATATCCAAGCTGGTGATATCTACCAGTTTATCTGAGTGATAAGCTTTAGGCTGAAGTGGTCATCAGTTTTCCAATTTAGGCTCAGGTCTGAGTCTCTTCTTGTCTTCACGATGATAAAACTGGTGGCTTGGATCGCAAGCCCAGTTTGTCTTGATCAACTTCTTTACAACTCGACAAACAAGTGGACATTACAAGTTTGTATCGACTAAGCTAATCTAGAGACACTTCCTAAGGTGGTTTCTATACATGTTTGACACATAAAAACATAAAAAGGTAAGGGAATTTCAAACCTACATTCCCATAATTTTCCCCCTTTTTGATGTTGTCAAAACCACCACTAAACTGGTAGATAAGTTAGTTTGTTGATTTTACAAAGATATTCTAACAAAGCTAATACTTGAGAACTAAAAACTTAACTACTCAACCTGCCCTATAGATCTTCCCCCTAAATTAGAGAGAGATATTTCTTGATTAAGTTCAAGGGCGATTTAAAAAAACTGGTTACCCATAAGTGTACGACCAGTAAACTAGGGCATAGTATTTTGAGACAACAGATTATTCTATGCAAAATAAGCATAAATTTATATATATTTCATTGATTTGTTTACAACTTATTGAGAGCAGTGAAAACAAGATACAATGATCAATATTCAAGGTTTTATGCTGATTCTGATCTCTGTGCTTCAGGTCCAACCTATGCAGAAGCTTGTAATCTTACAAAGATAAGATTATACAAGACTTATCAGCTTCACCTCAATCTCGCCAAATCAAGTCTCACCACTTGATTTAGTAGAGGAGCTCACTGAGGTATAAGTTTTCCTCAAGCTTTATCCTATCTGCACTAGCTCATTTTGCAAGATCTTCTTCCTCCGGATGGCCCCTACAAGGAGATTGTCTTGTGACCCAAGATCCATTGGTTGTTGGCTCTAGAAGGACGAAAAGCAGGATTAGAAGCAAACGCATGAGATGTTCAATGAGCGCCGTCTTGCTTCTACCTTAACCTCCTCATCTCCATCTTCACTCTCCTATTATGGCATCCAAGGGAGAAGGGGAGAAGAGGGTCGTCTGGTCTCCCGTCATTCCATGGCTTAGCCCAAGAATGGCGACCGAGCCCTAATAGATGAGGAGTCTTCCACTCCACATGACAAAAAGAAGATCCTCCTCAGACCTACCTAACTACCCATCATACACCTTATGAAGATGAAGTCATGGCCTGTTGGTAGGGATTTCCAGCGTCCCTTCGGTTATGAGGTAAAAACCCTCGCTGCAAGCGGGGAACCGAGCAATAGGAGAATCATCTCAGCCAGAGTCTTTGTGAGAATGATGATTTTCCTTTCCAATTGATACACTATAAGGTGTCTTTGCTCAAAGGAATCTTGGTTGATCTCCAGTTGATTGATGAGAGATGTCATTCAGTAGTTGGAGATATGTGAGCGATAAGGATTTTGAGAGTGATATTTCGGATAAACTGAAGGGATAGATGTTAAGCGTATACCTTGAAGATCTCCAAGGCCCTTCTTTAAATAGACGAACTACTTTTTCATACTTGATGGATCCGATCCCCTGGGATGTGAAGCATCCCAATTCTTTAGGAAATTTAATCGTCATTTTGCGAGAGCAGTTGTAGTAGCTCAGTCCACGTGTAAGCTCCCCATTCATTATTTTCCTGGAATGCCGTAAAATTAGCTTTAATGATAGCGTGTTTGACTCCAATAATAGTCATTTCATATCTCCCGCCCTCTGAAAATACGTTGCAGGTTGGCATCAACTATGACTAGGATATCCTGGTGAGCATCTCCCAGCTTCTTTGATATTGTTGCCAGTTTAGTCTCTCTTGAGTTTGATATATTCAGAAGATCAAAAACTGAGAGCTTGGCCTCAGTTGTATTCCACTTCTTCATCAGAAATCCAAGAATGAGAGTTTGGACTCATTCTTCTTCAAATACAATCCCTTAAAACTCTAGAAGACCGAGTTTGATGCACAACTCTCTGAATCTTTCATCAGGTAGTGGCTTGGTGAAGATGTCGGTCAACTGTTCTTCAGTTCAGATATATTCCATGAAGAAATCTTTCTTTTTGATGTGGTCTCGAATGAAGTGATGCCTGATACCGATATGCTTTATCGTGGTATGATGAACCAGATTCTTTATTATGCACATTGCACTATTGTTAACACAATAAATTAGCACACATTCCGACTCAACATCGTAATCTCTCAGTCGATGTTTGATCTAGAGTATTTGAGCACAACAACTGGTGGCAGCCATGTATTCAGCTTCAGTGGTAGATGTTGTTGGTATTGTATACTAAAAGCATATATGATTAAGTGTTATATATACTGGTCTTCACATATGTGTTGCATCTACAATGCTCGCTATCTGATATAATAATGAACATACAACGAACTATAATATTCTATTATCTCGCCGATAAGGATGACCATATGGTGTGTAGGAGATCAAAGAGGATCGTATGGTTCGATTGACCTAGCGAGGTATTAACAGTATCACAGTTGGGATAGTCCCTAGATAGACTGTTGGTTTATGCTGCGACACACCAGTTCATAAGTGAGCTTATTGTTAGACTCAGTTTCAGTCCGTGGAACTTAAACTTAAGTTTCCTAGTTCTGAATGATGGTCTATACTTTAAGGAATCTTGAATGTAAATTCGTGTTCCACTTGTATTCCTTTTGTCTCCTTGCTTTACACGTGTACTTCAAGTTCTGAAACTGAAAACTAAAATTCCCAACTTTCAAGTTTTAAGTTTCTACTTTCCTTTAGTAAAAACTCAGTTCTCAAAAACTTACTTTTTGGACATTTCAAGTTTCAAGTTCCATAACTCGGCCGCAACATTTCAAGTTTCTCAGAGTCTTCACTTTAAGTTCTGAAACTTGATTCAGCATCTCGAGCTTTGGCTCCTAATAATTTCCTTCTTTCAGAAACTAAGTTTTTGTCAGCTCAATCTTCAGCTTCCAATTTTTAGTTTCTATTACAACTCGATACATCCTATACAAGGATTACATGTAGAAATATACTAGAAACTTAAAGCTAGTTTTGACACACTAAAACATCGAAATAAAGGGTAAACTAAAACTCAACTTCTAACAACTTCCCCCTTTTTGGTGTTGTCAAAACCACTTATCTAATAGTCAGGAAAAAGGACACTCAATGAATTGAGTTTACAGAGACATTACTCAGAACACCATTCCTTTAACCGACCTACTCTATTTGATCTTCCCTCTGAATTGGAGAGATATTACTCGATAATAATAAAAAATTGAGTGAATTAGATTGTTGATCACAATGGAACATGTGAATTCAACCATTTTAAGAACATAAGTAAAGGAACGAGAGAGAGAGAGAGAGAGAGAGAGAGAGGGAGAGAGACAATGAGAGTTTGTCTTCATTCCAATTTTCAAATTTTCATTGATTGTGAGAAATTACAAGTACATCAAAAACTGAAAACTAGAACTCAAAAAGTTTTCAAAAACTTATGTTTCAAAACACTCACGGAGGAGGTTGCTCTGAGGATGAAGATGACTTAGAATCATAAAGTTTTTGGGCCAACTCCATTAGGGTTTTGAATATAGCATCCCTCCTCTGCTCCTCTGCTTCTTCATGTTCCCTCATTTGAGCCTCCACAGCTTCTCTCTTTTTCTTCTCCTCTTCCTCCTCCTTCCCCAGTCTCTCTTCCTTCTTCCTTTCCTCCTTCTCCTTTTTCTTGTCCTCTTCCCCCATTTGACTACATCAAATAGTGTTTCCACAGTTTGTTTAATATAGGAGACAAAATCTGAGGTTTCAACATTCTTTTTTTCTTTCTCCTCCAGCTTCAGTTTGACTTCTTGTTTCTCTTGCCTTATAGCCTCGAGCTGGGTTTGGACGAAATGCCTCACTTCAGCAAAAATGGCGGATTGAGAAGAGTTTCCAATGGCCTACCTTGCATCCTCAGGGTGTTCAATCAGTGGAATGTCATTAGAGATAGAAGTGTCCGGGGTAAAGAGCACCATTCCACTGATAACCCTTCTCTCTTCTTCCTCCTTATTAAACTGCTCCTTTGTGAGCTTTTCAGCCTCTTCTTCTTCTTTCCTCTTCATTTCTCTCTCAGCCAACCGGAGTTTCAGTTTGTCCACAAAGCGGTGGATTTTGATCTTCTTCACAACCTCTCCAAGATGTTGACTACCAGGCCCTTGAATTTGTTAGATAAGCTCAGTCGCCCTCTCTACAGTGGAAAGTACAGTAAGTTTGTGAGATAACTGGACAACTTAATCCAAGTCTTCCTTTTCGTGCTCGGTCATAGTCAGCTGTTGTCTTGCATTCTCCATTTCAGCCTCCAATCGCCTCTGTTGCTCAGCATGTAGGAACTGAGTCTACAATAAGCGACATGAATCGCCATTTATTAAAACTCCGGATTCGATTTATGAATATCAAAATAAATGTCATGACAAACAGTGAATGCCCTATGCATGCTCCTATTTAATTTAATTCGTAGATTCAAAGGAATATCTGAGACTCCAAGGACTGATCTACAGATCTAGATCGATGATGGCAATGAAGATGGTGCAGATCTGGATCTGGAATCGATCAAAACGATGGTGTTCCTACAGATCTGATCTGTTCCCTTGCTCGATCCGGAAATCTGGAGAGGATACGCTACCGGATCTACAACCGCCCACTCTCTCACAATCTCTCTAGGGTTTCTGATTTGAAACTCCAAAACTTATGTGGGAAAATGAGAGATTCATCTATTTATATAGATCTGAGAATGGGCTATTAGGGTTTAATAAACCCTAATGGGCTCTGAGCAGTGTTGGGCCAGACCAGGGATCAAATGCAAATAATAAAGTGGGCCTCCTATTAATTAATTCCATGTTCAACCCAGAACATAATTAATTAATAAGCATTAATTCATGCCACCAGAGAATTAATGCTGACCTACCCCTTAATTACCACGTTATTAGGAACGGGTTGCATTGACTTGGTTAATCCCCATATTTAAGGTTTCAAACATTCATTAATTAATTCAGCGTATGACAATTAGCTGTAATAATTAATTTCTTATTATTCCTGAGTAGTACCACTCAACCCTTATCGCTTATGCTTGAATCAATGATTCAGCCTGCAGGACTTAGCATAACGAACCTCGTGAGCTTCCCAGGGAATGTCACCATCCTAAAACGGATATGGTTATCTAAATCCAGCCTGAAGAAACCCCACACAAGCTGCCATCACCCAAGATGCAGATATACGAGTACATGTAAGACTCTCCACCATAGCAAGTCAAAGTGACAGTCAACCCATGTGTGCCCCTCAGCTTTCAATAGACTTTAGATCCGACCAAGTTACCGAGATCTTTACTCATTCATATGTCAAGTAGAATGGTTCATCTCACTGTTGATCCTATCAATACATTGAGATGTACCGGTCACACAAAGCAGTCAAGATAAACCACTTATGGACTTGTGTGCGGCAGCCTAAACCGACAGCCAAACCAAAAACTGTCTAAGCTGTGATAACTGTTTATATCTCGCTAGGTCGAACGATCTATACGATCTTATGTGATCTCTTACACACCGTATGATCTCCCTATCGACGAGATAACTGGATGTGTTTGTTCGCATCGTATGATTGTTAATTCAGACAGGAGTTGTTTATTGCAAGTCATTAATGATTACCAGTATATCAAACATAATGTTTCTTAATATACCAATCATAATGCTTTTATGTATACAATTCCAACACATCAAGATTTTTGACTTTCTCAAGTTTTGCAGCAATTAAACTCTGGTAATCTTCAGGAATTAGAGCAGGTGCTTCTTCTTCTTGGGTAAGAGGCGTAGAAAATCGAGTTTTCTGGAATGTTGACCACTGGAACTAGAGTTTCAACCTCAAATATAAAGTCTGCAAGAGGGATTCTGTTAGGATCCCTTGAAGATTGAGTTTGATCCCTGAAAGCACGGATACATAGAAGTCTTTGCTTTATCTCCTTCGCAGTCATTTTACTATTCTCAGTCTGGCCACTCCATTCATTGGCTTAGATTTCTTTAGACCTCCAAAAAAGTGAGCTCAATCCTGGCTTGCATGATAGGCCTATCTTCCTTATCCAGCTCGTGCTTCACAAGGTCGAACCTCCTCCACCTCTTGAATTCAACTTTTAAGTCAATGGCAAGCATAGACTCTTTATTGACCTTCTCCTCCACCCTTTCAGAAATCTCTGCTGCCTAGGGGATAAGCTTGGAATCACCCACATCCAACTTAATGATCGGAGGGCACCAATTCTTAAGCTTTTCTGATGTATATTCCGGATAAGGTAATCCGCTTAGAGGGATCTGGTAGTTGTCAAACTCACTTGTCTTGAATAGCCTAAGGGTGGTGCCTCCATCATCCTTGCTTATCCTTGGTGAAATTGAAAACTTGATCTATGGAGAGATCATCCAGGTCAGAATTAGAATCTAAGTTGTTAGAAGAAGTGGAAGGGTAATCATCTAATTTTCCAGTTTTGCCTCCCTTACCACCATTCTCAGTTTGAGTTTTCCCTCATTTCGTAGTTTAAGTCTTGGAGCTCGAGGAGGTAAACTCAGTTCTAGCTTTCGAACTCATTAGTTTTTTTGGGGTGGTCGCCTGGGTGTCTGCTGCATCCTTGATAGCTTTCTCCCGCTCAGCCAATACACCCTCTAGGATCTCCTTCGCTAGTTGTTCAGGGTTGGTTGCCCCTTCCTCAATTTCAGCTTCCTTCACCAGTTGTTCTGGGTCGGTCACCCCTCCTTCAATTTCTATCTCTAGGTCAACAAAAATTTCCACAGTTGTCTCCTTCTGAGAGCCTTGATCAAAGCCACGAGCCTCTCTATATAGCGTAGAAAATGCTTCATCTGACATATTTTCTTGAAATGAAGTGTCAATGGGCTCCTTAAATTCTAGTTTGTCTCTCGGAATGAGTTTGGTAGGATCATAGCCATCTCCCTTCCTTTTGTTTTTCTTTTCCATCTCGACCACTTTCTTCTTGCCCTTCTCAACACTCCTTGCTTTCTCAGCTTCGACCTCAGCTTACCTCCTCTGTTCTTCTTCTGTCCTCATTTTCTTGTTTCCTTTATCAATTACCTCCCTCTCCCCTTCTTTCAAATCCTCTTCTTTTGCCTAGTTGGGGGTAGACCTTTGTTTCCTCAACAAAGCAGAAATTCCCGTCCCTCCAAATGGATCACCCCGCCCCTTGGGTGAGATCGGCCTTTTCTCAGTCTCATGAGTCTTTCTCAGCCTTTGGTGTGGCTTGCTTGTGACCTCTCCAAGATTGGTTAAGGTTGGAAGATCTTCCATTGTTTGCTGGAAGCTGTCTACCTTCTCAATTTCTGTCCTCTACTCATCAGAACTGACTATCTACTGTATGTCGAAGTTGGGTGGAATAAATCAGTGGGCACCAAGACATCCCCATCATCCACTACCTTCACCACCTTCTCGATCAGAAAACTGACTTTCAATCCAAAGCCTTCTCCCTTCTCAGTGATAGTAATAGTCCTCCCCACATTATCCAACAACCTTTCAAAAATGAACTCAGCCCAATTCCAGTTCACTTCATCAACAAGAGCCATCAGAACTGAGTACTTCTTCTTGCTCAGCTCTTAGTGGGAACCCACTTCATATTGGAGCATCCTGATGGCTATGTCCCCCAAAAACTTGTAAACACTATCAAGCTCAGAGGTTTTGTGGTTCAGCTTCTAAGGAGTTTGGACCGACTCCTTCTTTTATTCCCTCCAGTGATTTTCCATCTACTTTTGAGTAGTAGGACCTCCTTGCTTGTAAGTGGCAATAAAAACACCATCGTTCCTCAGATGGAATATCTGGCTCAGCAATCCGGGATGAACTCTGATTTGTACACCGATCATAGAGGTACCAAACAACCTCTTATTAGATGCCACCATGACATTGGCATAAAATTTGTCTACCATATAGGGATGAAACCTTTTCGGATAAACAGTCAGGAAGAATATAAACTCCTCACTTCTCAGTTTTACTTCCAGACGTAGGTCTGGGCAAACTTCCAGAGCTTCCTCCAACAATAGGATCTTCTCTTTGTGAACTTGTGCAACGCTCTTCTGTTCAGGCGTCAATTTCTCAACATCTTCTTGGCAAGCTTTAGAAGTTCAGCAAATGTGATGTAGTGATCCACAGACTGAGTCTCATCTCGACCAGAGGTGGATGTGCCTTGCTGAGGGTTCTCAGTGGTGGTTCTCTTAGGCATGATTAATGGTTGATGATTGTGAGTTAATGAAGGAATATATGTCGAGAACACAATGATTATACTAAGGGGTTTCTGGTTTCGAGAGGGTTCGAATATATGCAAAAATTGTAAAAAGGCAAAAAGTGTAACCTTCAGAAATCATTTGGCTATATATAGAGTTTGAAATCAAGTTTAGATGGTTAGGATTGTGTTGACGATAACAATATAAATGGATGGGATTTAACATATGTTGGACTGCTTTTGTCGATCGATACGTGGCACGCCAAGAATAATCCGCGCCTGCCTCACATTTAATGCGACGTGTCCGATAAGTTAGGATTTAAATTCAAATCCTCTCGCCTTTTGTACTGAAAATTGAAAATGACTTTCATTTTAGTTTTTCAGTTTCTAAACCGAGAGATTGAACTCAGTTTAATTCTGAAACCTTCCTTCAAAGAAATCCAAAACCCGAAAACCAAAACTTAGTTTCCCAAAATTTAGTTTTTTAGTTTTGTCGCCAATACCATTTACATAAAATGGTTAAGTATAGAACCATAAACTGAAAACTGATCACAAAATTCAGCACTCTGAAAACTGAGAATTGGGACTCAGTTTTAATCCACATTTACTACTCTTCAATTTGGATTTCATCAATATCAAGTAAAACAAAATTGAGATTTCTTCAAGCTGAAAACTGAGAGCTAGGACTCTGTTTAATCCGCATCTACTCCTTTTCAAACGAGATCTCATTAAACTCAAGTAAACCGAGTTTGATACACAATTCATTGAATCTGGTTTTTGGTAGAGGCTTGGTGAAGATATCTGCTAAATGATCTTCAGTTCTTATATACTCCATAGCTATATCCTTCTTCACTACATGATCTCTGATGAAATGATCTCGAATATCTATGTGCTTTGTTCTTGAGTGGTGAACTGGATTTTTAGTGATACACATAGCAGCACTATTATCACAATAGATTGACACGCATCCAGTTTCAACTTCATAATCCAATAACTGTTGCTTAATCCATAGAACTTGAGCACAACAACTAGCAGTTGCTACATATTTAGCTTCAGTGGTAGATGTAGCTACAAGATGCTGCTTCTTGCTAAACCAACTAATTAGCTTGTGGCCTAGGAACTGATAAGTTCCACTTGTGCTCTTCCGATCAATTCTGCAACCTCCAAAATCTGAATTTGAATAAACATTGAGAGTCAATTCATCAGTTTTGGGGTACCATATACCTAAGGACTTAGTTCCTTTAAGATATGTCACAATCCTCTTTGCAGCTTCCATGTGCGATTTCTTGCGATTTGCTTGAAATCCTGCACAAACACCAACAACATAGGAGATATATCGCCTGCTCGCGGTCAAATATAATAGAGTTCCAATAATTCATCTATAGCTCGTAGAGTTTACTGCTTCTCATTCTTCATCGAGATTAATTTGAGCACTAGGGCTTATAGGAATCCTCTAGGGCTTAGTTTTCTCTGGACAAAACTTATTAATCAAGTCCTTGGTATACTTCTTCTGATTGATAAAGATTTCTCCTTCAGACTGAATAACTTGAAGACCGAGGAAATAAGTTATCTTGCCCATCATGCTCATCTAAAAATTACTTTGCATCAACCGGGAAAACCTCTCGCATAACTTCAATTTTTTACAACCAAATATAATATCATCGACATAGATTTGAACTAATAAAATGTCAGTGTAATCTTTGATTCTGAATAAGGTTGTGTCAATTTTCCCTTCTGGAAACTATTCTTGAGAAGAAACCGAGATAGAGTCTCATACCAAGCTCTGGGTGCCTCTTCAACCCATATAGAGCCTTTCTCAGTTTGTAAACTTGGTTTCCTTCTTCAAAGCCCTGGGTCTGTTCAATGTAGACTTCTTCTTTGAGCTCCCCATTTAGAAACACACTCTTCACATCCATCTGAAAAACTGTGAAATTATAATGTGTGGCATAGGCTAAGAATAATCTGATGACTTCAAGTTTGGCAACTGGAGCAAAAGTTTCATCGAAATCTATCCCTTCAAATTGATCATAACCTTTTGCAACCAGTCTAGCTTTGTTCCTCACAATTTTGCTTGTTTCATCTCTCTTGTTCTTGAAAACCTATTTTGTCCCAATAACAGCTTGGTAAGTTAATCTGTCCACCAAGTACAATACGTTGTTGCGCTTGAACTCAGCCAATTCTTCTTGCGAGGCATTGATCCAGTCTGTGGACTTCAAATCATCTCCAATCTTAGTTGTTTCTGGCTGTTGAGAGATAAACATGATAATAATGCACTTCATTGGTGTGTGCAAACTGGGTTTGCGATGTTGTCCAACACAACATCTTCAGGATGAAATCTCAACCACTTTAGCTTCTATAGCTGATTGACTTCAATAGGTTAAGTGAAAGATCATGGAAATTCAATTCCTGAAATAGAATAGAGGTTAGTGTAGACTCCAGCATTGCTAAACTATCATCTCTTGAAGTTTGATCTTCCAAAACTGGGTCCTGCGTTCCTTCTTCACCAGTGATTGCTTCTATAGATTCTAGTTCTTGACCTTCTGGATTGATCTCTTCAGGTTGGGCAACTTCAGTGTGAGCAACTTTAGTTTCGTCATTCTCAATTATAGCTTGAGCACTTCAGTTTTGCATTCCCCATTAGTTTATGCCTGCATTAAGTGTTAGAGAATCTATGGCATGAATAAGAACTATAGCATCACTGGCCTCTTCGGCAAGTTGCAATCCAGACGAGTCATCTTGGTTACTTGACATTTCGTTCATAGATCTAGTCTGAGAAACTAGATAAGTATCTTCTTTTTCAGAACTCACTTTCTCATTGACATCCTTGATCTCACGAGTGTCAAGTTCCAGTTCTTTCATGGTCTTGCGCACTAGAACATACTCATCAAATTCCACATTGCATTTTACTTCCACAAGTCCCGTAATCTTATTGAATACCATATATCCCTTGTATGAAGGATGTCCATAAACAAGGAAAACCCCTTCATCAACTTTGGGACTGAATGTATTCAATTTTGACTTTCCGTTATTGTGGATGTAACATGGTGAATCGAAAGCACAAAAATGAGTAAGTGAAAGACTACGACCATTGTACACCTCGTAGTGAGTTTTATGATGACGACTGTTGATAGCGCTTCGATTCTGAGTATAGCATGCTGTCATCAAGGCTTCTCCCTAGTACCCTTTGCTTAAACTTGTAGGAACTGAGTCTACAATAGGCGACGTGAATCGCTATTTATTTCTTAACCCCAGATTCGTTTTATGGATATCAAAATAAACACTATGACAAACAGTAAATGCCCTATGCATGCTCCTATTTAATTTATAGCGTAGATTCAAAGGAATACCTCAACTCCTGTGGATTGAATAACAGTGGTGGATCGTTGATGGTGTTCCTACAGATCTGATCTTCTGATCTGTTCCCTTGCTCAATCCGAAAATCTGGTGAGGATATGCTACCAGATCTACACAACCGTCCACTCTCTCTCACTCTCTCTAGGGTTTCGGATTTGAAATTTAAAACTTATTTGGGAAGAGAGAATTGATCTATTAATATAGATCTCGAGAATGGCTATTTGGGTTTAATAAACCCTAATGGGCTCTGAGCACTATTGGGCCAGACCAGGGATCAAATGCAAATAATAAAGTTGGCCTCCTATTAATTAATTCCACGTTCAACCCAGAACATAATTAATTAATAAACATTAATTCATGTCACCAGAGAATTAATGCTGACCTACCCCTTTATTGCCACGTTATTAGGAACGAGTTGCATTGACTTGGTTAATGACCATATTTTAGGTTTCAGACATTCATTAATTAATTCAGCGTATGACAACTAACTTTAATTAATTAATCTCTTATTATTCATGAGTAGTACCACTCAACCCTTATCGCTTATGTTTGAATCAATGATTCAGCCTGCAGGACTTAGCATAACGAACCTCGTGAGCTTCCCAGGGAATGTCACCATCCTGAAATGGATGTGGTTATCTAAATCCAGCCTGAGGAAACCCCACACAAACTGCCATCACCCAAGATGCAGATATATGAGTACATGTAACACTCTCCACCATAGCAAGTCAAAGTGACATTCAACCCATGTGTGCCCCTCAGCTTTCAATAGACTTTAGATCCGACCAAGTTACCAAGATCTTTACTCATTCATATGTCAAGTAGAATGGTTCATCTCACTGTTGATCCTATCAATACATTGAGATGTACCGTTCACACAAAACAGTCAAGATAAACCACTTATGGACTTGTGTGCCGCAGCCTAAACCGACAGCCAAACCAGAAACTGTCTCAGTTGTGATAACTATTTATAGCTTGCTAGGTCGAACGATCTATACGATCTTCTATGATCTCTTACACACCGTATGATCTCCCTATCGACGAGATAACTGGATGTGTTTGTTCGCATCGTATGATTGTTAATTTAAACAAAAGTTGTTTATTGCAAGTCATTAATGATTACCAGTATATCAAACATAATGTTTCACAATATACCAATCATAATGCTTTTATGTATACAATTCTAACAAAACTTGCTTCAACGAGCATGGTCCTTACTGCTTCTTTGAGTGTGCGATTTATTCTCTCGGCAAGGCCATTTTGTTGAGGAGTTCTCAGAGCCGACTTCTTGTGAGAAATCCCAATGTGTGCACAAAAATCCATCAAAGGTCCATTGCAAAACTGGGTTTCATTGTCGGACCTTATCCTCTTCACAGTCACTCCTTTGGCGTTCTTAATTCTCGTTATCAATTTTGGAAGTTGGAGTTGACCTCGTCTTTAGTCTTCAGCATCTTTGTTGGTCCTGATTTATCAGAGTCGTCGTGTTAAAACAGAGACACAAAATGCATTGGAATAAGTAAACGTCACTTGCACTTAAGTTAGTAAAGTTTGTTTCAGCTCAAGGTATGATTAGAATTTCTTCACAGATATACACTAACAGTTTGACTGCTAGGTTTCAAATCCAACTTAAACAGTAAGTAATAAAATAGTAAACAACACAATATTTATAGTGGTTCGATCCAATAGATCTACGTCCACTCCTTAGCCGAAACGCTAAGTATTCCACTAAAAAAGTATACGAAATACAAGGAATTGCCGAACACTTGTTGTAGGCGGTGAACTTTCAACCCAGCCACAGCAAAGCTATCCTCCGACACTTCGTTCTTCTTAGTTCACAGCTACGGCCAAGTCAAGGACTGAACCTTCGAAAGACTTGTCGTCCGCTGTTGTGAAACTTTTATAGTTTGTTTCTGAACTTGTCTGGTTTTGCGGCAAATGCCCGTCAGAGTCGATCCCTTTTGGAAATGACTGATGGATGCTTCCTAGGATGGAAGGTATCCCAATGATTGGAGATTCTCAACCGAAATCAAGGAATCTCTAAGAGGTTGTGTCAGATATTCAATGGAAGACACTCCTTGTTGTTGAGAGCTTTGAATACACTTTTTTATCACGTGCTCTCAACTGACTACTTTTCACTTGTTCGCTTTGTCAAAGGAATCTCTTACTTAGGATGTTTGCGAATGTTGGTAGTGATAGAAGTAGTAGTTGTCTCTCACTTTTGGACTTGTCTTTTATACTTGGAGATTCAAAGTTTGAATCTCCATACCCGTTAGACACAACGGTTCCTTCATCCAAGAGTGGTTCGACTTTTCCAGTCCTTTTTGGTGTCGTACAGTACTTTCCAAACTACTTTGGGAAAGCTTTGTCCTTTGTGTGTATGTCTGTCAGAACGGGAGTGTAGCAGTCGTTATTAGCTATTTTGCCTTGCTAAGCAATCTCAGACCTATCTACTAGGCCGTTTGGTTGCTAAGCCTTTTCTAGCAATCTGCTTTTGCTAGTATCGGACTGCTGACGCCTCAGGAAAGTTTAGCACTTGATTCCTTTGATTTCTGATTGCTATCTCTTTTGGCAATCTGCTATATGCTAGCAAATGCTGACTCCTTCAGCATTCTGCTATTACTTGACGAATAGCAAGTGCTAGTTCTTTTATCATTCTGCTATTCTTCTTCTGACTGCTGAGTAGATATCTTCTAGCAGTCTCTTCCTTTAGTGTATGATTGCTAACGCCCTAGCAATCATTCTCTTTAGCACTTGACTGCTAGCATCTATCCTTGTCTGCTATTATATCTAGCAGCCATCCTCGTCTGTTATTGACTCTAGCAGACATCCTCGTAGCACTCGATTGCTAACGCCTTAGCAATCTTCTTCATCTGCTAGAAATGATTCTAGCAATCTAATCTATTACAACTCGATATTTAGACTATACAGGACATTACAGGAGTTGCTAGACTATACTAGATTTCAGCAATTGATCAACCAATCTATTAAGGTTTGATCCAACAAAACCTTTTACAGTATGATCCTAAGGGAGATTAAGAAATAATTTCCCAACAATCCTCACCCAAGAGTACCTCGAGTAGTCATCAACAACTACAAGAGTGAATCTCTTCCCTCCGATTGTGGGTGGTTTGATAGGTCCAAATAGATACATATGTAGTAACTCCAGTATCCTGTCTGTGCTCGCTGTTGCTGGATGGTTCTTGAATGAATCGTTGGTCTGCTTTCCCATCTGACATGCTCTGCATATTCCGTCCTTCTTGAATCCAGTTTTGGGCAACCCTTCAACTAAGTTGTGCTTTGCAAGATGTCTAAATGAGTTGAAGTTGAGGTGGCTCAATCTCTTGTGTCATAGCCAATTCGTGCCATCCAGGGAGCTTGTTGCGACAAGGCAAGTGTCACCTTGGCCACTCTCCCAATTCATGATACAAAGACTTCATTTTCTGACTCCTTTCAGTAAGATCTCCTTTGTGTCTTTATCTTTGATGTGGCACTCAGCTTTAGCAAATAATACCTCATAACCATTATGAATTAGCTGACTAATGCTCAGAAGGTTGTAACTGAGGTTAGTGACCTAGGATATGTTCTTTGTGGTGATTCCGTTGTACTCCATGCATCATTTGCCTATGAATCTCTCCTTTAAATCGTCACCAACAACTACTGGGGGTCCTCTCGCCATTTCCAGCTTTAAGAGTAAGCTATTTTCCCGTCATGTGTGTTGAAAACCCATTGTCAAGAATCCAGTCTCTCTTTTTCTTCTGGAGCTGAGTTTGGTGTCCCTGTACCTGCACCACAAATAAAGTTAGACTCTAGGTACCCGAGCTTCTGCGGGTCCTTCTATGTTAGTCTTTTGGATCCATCCTTTTAGAATCCAAACTTGCTTCACCTTAAGTATTGGTGATTTCTTCTCTACCTTACCCTTCCTTCTGAAATAATGTATGCTATTTAAATGCAATGTAGAAGGAATCGTGGGTATGCGCAAACTCTTCTTGGAAACTGAGTTTCTGGAAATTGAGTTCCTAGAAACTGAGTTCCTTTAAGAGTATCGGAATCCTAGTCCCAGTTGTGAAGTCTTCCTAGCCCTAGGAAAGGAATTTTTATTTGGCTCAGACCTCAAGTAGATGTTCCCCCTACTTGGATGAATCTTTCTTTCGTACGAATTATGATTAAAGGACCTCAGATTTCTAAAATCCAGACGTGAGACTGACTTTTTCACAAACACTATTTTAGTTGTTAAAATTGGTTTCCTTGTAGTTGGAACATACTGCTTCACCAATTCTTTAGGCATGGTCGGCTTCCTTTCATGTTTATTCAATTTAGAAACTGAATTCTTTTTCAGTTTGGGAATTAACTTTTTCGCTTTAACCTGATCAGCCAAATTTGAGTTTTGAACTACTCCTTTGCTGAAATACCTAACCCTGATTTGTCACTGAGATCTCTTTGCTAGTGCTCAAATAAAGTGAGCAAATTAGGTTTTATCATTAGCAACTTTTAGTTTTAGAGAATCACATTCCTCAGAAATATTTTGAATTTTTTTTTTAGCAAAACAAAATGTTCTTCTTTCAATTTGGCCAATTCCTCACTAAGTGACCTTGATTTCTAAATCTCATCGTTTAAATTAGAAACTTGAAGTTTCAATTAGGAGTTTTCACCGACTAAAACCTTTTTCAATTCATAAAATTTTAAAACCTCTTTTGAAAGAATTTCAAGAGTGATATCATCTGAAACTGAGCAAATAGATTCAGTGTCCTCGGGAATGCATGCATAAGAGCAAGAAACTAAGTTAGAATTAGTTACCAGTTTCGTAGTTTCTTATTCTTCAGTTTTAACATTTGAGACATCTTCTCCAAAGGCAGCCATGAAAACCAAGATAGCTTCCTTTTCAACCTCGTCATCCAACATATAATAGCCATCATCGTGGTCTGGGATGTCAAGAACTTCTATTATGGAGAGCATGGCCTTTGCAACAACTTTTAAGGCTCTCTTCTCGAATATATTCTTCAACCGCTCTCTCTCTCCTCTTTAGAAAAAACAGGGCAATCGTACTTGTTGGTCCTGTAAGGACTAACCGGCGCTGATACCACTTGTTGGTCCTGAAATCAAAGATATATTGTATGCAGCAGACGTTTAAAATGAATTGCACTTCTGAAAACTGAAAATCGGTTTTTAGTTTTCAGTTTCTGAAAACTTAGTTTTAGCTAAGAGTAGGTTTAAGTTTCAGTTTTCAAATATACACTTCAATACTTAGAAAGTTTGAAGGTTTCAAGTAAGTATGAAAACTTAAATGCAGAAACTTAAATAAACGATAAATGGCACATGATATTTTATAGGGGTTCGGAGCCTCAAATCCTACGTCCACTCTTACGAACTTAATCGGGGATCCACTAAGAAACAGAGTACAAGCTTTCTCACGATCTATACTAGCCCGTTGGAAACCTCCATCCTTCGGTCTGCTAGGTCACTGCCCAGAAACTTGGTCTGCTTCATCTTCAGAGCTGAAGTTATGACGCACCCCACAACCTTCAATCTGGATGGTTGGATGTTTGTAGTTCTTCCTAGAACTTTGGTTGGTTGGCAAAGCCCGTCAGAATCAATATTCCAAAGTAGAATTTTATTACTTAAAAAGTAATAAACACCAAGAAATAGCTTAAGCTTGTAGAGCTTGAGCCTCGTGCACTTAGACAAATACATGAAATAATTAGCTTGAGCAAAGATGCTAAGCCTCGTGTTTAGACACGAAATTTAGAGAACTTTTGAGAGCTTTTGAGATTAAACTTTGACAGAGTTTTGACTAAGCTTTTCGAGAGTTTTTTGTCTCCTATTTATAGCCAGGTTGGACGATCATTTGAATTTTGTCCGTTAGAGACGATAATTCAGCCGTTAGAGACAAAGATTGGGTCGTGCAATCATAGCAATTCTTCTGTTTGCTCTGCTCTGCTCTGAGATTTGCTTTTGACTTTTGGCGGTGTACTTTTCACCTACCCTTGTCAGACTCAGTTTTAGTCCGAGGAATATTAAGTTTAAATTCCTCGTACTGATTTGTTGATCGACACTTTAAGGAATCTTTGTTATGTCTTTGAGCTTCACTTGGATTCCTTTTGTCTCCTTGAGTTTCACGTGCTCTTCCTTCTGAAACTGAAAATTGAAATTCCCAAATTTCAAGTTTTAAGTTTCGGCTTCTCTTCAGTTATAACTCAGTTTCCAGAAACTGAGTTTCTGGTCATTTTAAGTTTCAAGTTCCTTAGCATCTTCATTTTAAGTTCTAGAACTTGACTTCAACATCTCGAGCTCTTTTCAAGCTTCAAGTTCTGACACTTGATTCTTGTCTTCCTTCAGAAACTAAGTTTCTTGTCGGCTCGATCTTCAACTTCTGGAATCTAGTTTCTATTACAACTCGACATATCCTATACAAGGATTATATGTAGAAACACACTAGAAACTTAAAGGTAAAGTATGTTTAAACACATCAAAACATCAAAATAAAGGGTAAACTGAAACTCTGTTTCTAACACTATTCAAAACATTCTATAATTAGCTGAGCTGAGTTAGTTATATACAATTGTAACTAACTGAAGGTTTATGACACTTCATCAAAACTAATGCATATTCGTTACACTAGCCCTAGGGTTGCGGCATGTATTTTTATTTTATTATCTCAAAAAGGATATACGCAAATGAATACAAAAACTCTCTAGAGAGAAAAGAAAAAAATTGTGCACAAAGTTTTGGATAGATGCTAGAGGTTAACACGAAACAAATAAATTTATTGTAAAAATGATTAATAACTCCAGCATTCACTAATATGAGTATAAACAAATGTCAAACATGTCTCAACTATTCGTACTAATGGCGTACATTATCCTCTGATCTTCACTATCGGACAGTTCACCTTCCAGTTACATAATCTGAAACACTTTCCTATGGATTTCGCAGCTTTTATGTTACTAAGGCTTGCTCCTACTAGTAATTTTTTTAGCCTTGGATCTAGCACCTCTCTTTCACTTTTCACTTGTACGTGGAAAGAGATAAATTAGTGATAATGGATATTGTATTCACTTAATTGAAGATAAATACTAAAATACGAAGAAATTATTAATATATAGAGAATCAGAAATTGATAGGGTTTCTAAAAACAAAGATTCGCACATTATATTGAGTAGTTATATTTTTGTATTCATGTCATATGTCATATTAATGTTATTATAGGAGTATAAAACTAATGGTAATCATGCACAAGAAATCAAATAGATATAAAATCATGCCAAACATACTTTTGTGTCAGATATCATATAGTGCATTCCGATTAAAATACCCTTATTTTTGATTGAAATGATGTCATTTTAATCGAAATGCTCTTATCCCTAATCAAAATTCTCCCATTCCTATTAGATGCACATTTAAATCGAAATGCATTATTCACAAATCGTATCTCACATGTCTCACAAAAGTACAGTTTTTATAGGAGGCATACACAATAAAATAAAAATAAAAACACGTGAAAGAAAAACTGAATTAAGTAAAATTCCGTAATAAAAATCAGAAACCAGAAAGCTTCATAAAACAAAAATCAGAAAACAGTAAAATCTCAGATTATTCCACGAATGGAATACCATGAAATTTAATTCGCGTTATTAACAATCCTCCATAAGAAAAGTTATATGATAAGACTGAAAGATATATATAATTAATTACAGATTAACTTAAAAGGGAATATGTTTTCCAAAATCTGCTAAGTTTAACTTACAACTAACAGAGTTGAAGGAGTACGTGGCATTGCCAATCCGATTTCTTAAATATTTTAAACATATCCGAGAACGTGAGAAATTATAATTAATTTTAATTGAAAAGTCGATGAAAAATTATCAATTTATAGTATGCTGTTTCTATCCACACACATCGTAAATGTGGAACAAAATATGTTGGATATATTAATATAATTATCAATGAGTTGGTATGATAAGATTAAGATACACTAAATTTACATCATATTCTAATCGAATAAGATATTTCATTGAGTAGATTGAATTCGAATCAAATACAAAATAATATTTTAATTTTTGTTATAAAATATAAATATTATCATTAGTATATATACATATAATTTTATTTGATTTAAGTATTATTATCATATTAATTATATTTTATTATAGCAAGATATGATCATATTTTTCAATATTATATTGAATTCATATGGAGTTAGTATGATGTTTATCATATGATTTTTATAAAGAAATTTAACTTCTCACTTCATTAGAACATATTCTTATTGTCATTGTGTTTGTGTTTAAACATATTATTTAGGCAAAGATTAAATATTTGCTTAATAGATCAAACACAAATTGAGTTTTAATAGATCAAATCACTTATGTATCAATACAATAAAGATCAAATTTCCATTTCTAATTCGAAGTGTAAGTAGTTTAAGTAATTGACATATGTTTAATAGATCATATTTTCAAATTAATTTAAACTAATTTAATAATGAGAGATTTGCACGAATTATCAATGCATTTAAATACAAGAGCGAAGCTAATTATCAGTCAAAATAAATTGCAATGTGCAATCTCTAATTATGTTAGAAGGTTTATCACCATATGCATTTAATTAAATTGTTATTTTACGATCAAATAATGCCACCGTAACTAACTAATTGAATGACCAACGAATAAAATTGAAACAACAATTCACGAGAGAATAATTCATAAAGTTTGATAAAGAACTCCATAATCATTCTTAACACTGCTCAATTAAATATAAGCAAAGTTGGTGGGATGCTCATCTAGAGATTTCACGAAAATCATGCCCTAAAAATGCTACTCTCACGTTTCAATCCTCCACTATATTACACTTTACGTGATTAACTATCAATTTTAATTTTTGCGTTTTCATTTAATTTCGAAATTATTAAATATGACTGATTACGTACATTAGATATATAATAATTCATTTTTAGTTCATAATTGATTATTTCACGGTGGGACTATTAAGCCAAACCTTCGAATCAAGTACACATTATGCTTTTTTTTCCCTTTCAAATCTAGTACAAATTATCACATTTTGCAAGTAAATGTGTAAGTTATTAGAAATTATTCAAATATAGGATATAATAATTTTTTTTTTTATGACAAAAAGCAAACTGTACTCATCATAAATTCACGTAATATAATAGAAATATGTAAGATTTTAAATAAATTGGAAATTTCCGGCGAGCAAAGTTAGTTTTCTATTGCAGGAAAAAATTTCTGTCCTATATTTGTTTAGTTTTGATAGTTTAGCTATTTAATTGAAAAAGATGATAGTTTGTACTAGATTTGAAAAAAATCGCATAGTTAGTACTAAATTTCAAGTTTTGGCCGAATAATTATATACTCTTAAGTGATCAATCCTAGCTACTTGGTAATTTTAAAATTAAATTAAAACACAAGAAATCGAAACTGTAAATAATAGTATAACATGAACTAGAATACATAGTGTAATAAGGGTTCGAAAATGCAAATGGTATGATAACAGTTCAAATACTGTATTTTTATTATATTTTTATGCTATGTTTCAAGTTTGATTAAATCAATATTGTCAAACATAATGGCGTTTATCATATCCGATACATATATTTATGTAATTAGAGCATTATTGAAAATCAAATAAGAGATGTTATATATAGGTGTAATTAATGGATTTTTTTCTTGCTTTTGCTCAAATTACCAATCAGGGTTCTACGAGCATTCTTATATATATGAAGAATATTTGATGATGTTTTTTTATACAAAAGAATTAGCTTTGATGCTTTTACTTTCGATAATGGCCATTTTGATAACCTGGTCCCCGAAATGGAATGAAATATCCAATAATATTTATTATGTTTCACTAGTTACTACTTATGATTAAACAGAATTATAAGTAAATCGACAAAATGATTGGAATCTTAATTTAATAAAAATTAGTTTGAACTCGTTAATTCAAAATATCAAATTTAATGGTGTTTGAGTTCATGAGCAATCTTATTAGCTTTATAATGTTGAAATGATAAAATTATTAATTTTATAAAATTCATATTTTTATACTTTAGATAGTAATTAATATAATAAGTTTTTAATTAATCTTATATGCAAATATAAATCTTTTATGAATGAGATATTTATTTATTAAAGAAGATTCTAAGTTAGAAACTTCATTTAGTTTTTTTGTCAATGCTGTTGGTCCCGTATATATTAGTGTATAAAATAATGTGTGCGCAAAATTTATTAGTTTGGTGTAATCGGGTGAACTCAAGTTCAGTTCTTTTTAAAATTTGAAATCGAGCAAGCATTAAGTCAATATCTAATTGTACTCCACTAGTAGAGAACTGGTGGGTTTCAAAATAACAAATAATAGAATAAACATAATTGAATTGAGACAATGAGGTAAATGACATCGAGTGTTGATAGTGATTCCGGAGCCAATTTTCTCTACATCTACTCTTTGTTCGCCACGAAAAGAATACACTAATGCTAGTTGCATTTGGTAATTTAACAAGGATTACGATTATGATATTCTCCAATGAGAGTCTTCAACTGAATTTGGTTGTAGGGAACGTCAACAATCAGTCGTGCTTTACCGCAAGAAATCCACTTGCTAGTGTGTCCGAACTTATCAGATAAACACATCGGGAGTCTTGAATTGTGATAGACCTGATTGACTCTTGCTCAAGTTAGTAAGGATCTTTGAAAACATAACTAGTTAGGATATTTTTAGATAAGCTCAAAAGCATAATCGAACAACTAGTCAGCTAATAAGCAAATAGTTGAGTACACGATAAAGCAAAGCGACAAACAACACTAGTTTTATAATGGTTCGGATGCCAAAGATCTTAAGTCCACTATTTGATCTACTGATCGGAACACACTAAGAATAATATACAATCACAATGTAACTGAACTCCTTCTAGTTTTGGGAAGCTATTTTGTCCTCCGGATTGTAGGCAATTTCAGGTAGAAAACTTTACCACATACACATCTATAGGCTTAAAGGCTGGAATGGATATGATGTTTAGTTCTTCACAGAACATTAATGGTGGGTTGAGGATTTAGCGCTTCTTTAGGAGATTAAGAGCAGTCTCGGATTCAACTATCGAGAAGAATAGCTAAACACTATATCTCGAGCTATAGAAAGATTGGGTCTCGTGTTTAAGATAAGGAGTAGAGTAGAGAATGCTTAAGGTTTTTGATGAATCGTTGATCTATCTCTGTTTTGTTCATGTATTCATCATTCATCTGTGTCTATATTCATAAACTCTTTTCTGCTGATTTTTTACTTTATATATGGGGAGTGGTACAACCTTTGTTCCTGTTAGAAAAATAGTTATTTGATAGTCATTGGCTGCATTATCATTTCCTGAAAGGTGACAATGCCTTTGCAGTGTGGGAGACTTTTCGTCAGAACGTATGTATCATCGTTAATCCACAGAATCCCGATTGGGTTTCCTCTTTGTTTTTAAAAAAGAAGAACCCTTTTGTTCTGTATATCGTTCTTTTTTACTTCTCTTTTATCCTTGTAAGTTAAGTGACACATTTTCTTTTTGCGTCATGAATACCAAGTGCCCAAATACAGTAACCAGGTTTATCTAAGCCAAAAGCTATGTAGATAGCTATATCGAATCAGGGTCGATCCCACAGAGAGTGTAGTCAAGCTATTTTTATTTTCTATATCACAAATAGGGCTGACAATTCGTGTGTGTTGGGTCGTTATTATGCAGTGTCTTATCGTGTTGGGTCATTATTGTGTTTGAGCTTAAGGGGTTTGTGTCATGTTCGTGTTTTAGCTTAACAACTTTGTGTTGTGTTCTTGCCCATTACTATCATGCGGGTTCGTGTCGTATCAAATATTTTTAGTCCTAAGTGTAAAGCTGACAATTTGTCTAAGGTTGTTTCTTATTGTGTTGGGTCATTGTTGTATTGTGTCATTATCATTTTTGAGCTAAACGTGTTCATATCATGTTCGTGTTTGAATTTAACAAATTCATGTTGTGTTCGTGATCATTATTATTATGCAGGTTCATGTGTTGTTACCGTGTCGCGTTAGAAATTGACAGCCCTAATCATAAGTATCTAATTGAAGTGTGTTAGGATATTCTCTTCACATTTAATGAATTTTATATCTTTTAAATTAACCACCAACAAATACTTAAGGAAAATATCAAACAAGAAGATGTTTAGAGTAGATGAATCTTCATGTCCAGTTGTTTGAAATTGGTGTTGAATGGTTTCCTGCAATTAGTCAAATGATAGGTAGATAAATCCCTAAATGCCTTCTAAGATCTCAAACTCTTCTCAACTCCAAGTACTGTCACTACAAGGAGTTTTTAAATATTAATTGGATAACATGGACGGGAAGCCCCATTGTCACTGGGATAACTCTACCACTAGAGTTCTACTTTTAAGTCCCTACTTAAGTCTCTACCCAGGATTCCCATAAATGACCAATTACTAATGACTTAGTTTGTTCACTTGAACAGTTATAGGGTAACATCATTTGCCCGATTAGTTGGCTTTCCCAACCTTGGTGCATACACAATCGCATTAAGATCTGGAACCTATTACTAATCCTAAGTTAACAACATTAGTATCCAGCATGGCCAAACTTAGAATTACCCTTCTAGCCCCTACCTTGATGGTTTTACCATTTGTGAGTTCACTTGGCTAAAGTTATCCCACTATGGATGCCCGAATCTCCCAGTTCTACTCGGCTAGCAATCCCAAAAAGCCCAAAATGGCATGTGAATAGAAACTTACTAGTTTTAACCAAGTTAGATAAACTGAAGCTCACACTCTATATCTCAACTTCCTTAATACATCAAGTCATCTACCCTAAATGACATGTTTAGCTAGACATAAATAAAATGAAATAAAAGATAAGATAAAATGAATTATCAAACTTCATATTAACTCTTGAGGAATGTATAATTCTTCAAGAACAATAAGAGTCTGATTCTCCAATAAAATGGCGATTAAAACATGAAACATAAATTTCTATGCAAAAAACATCATAAGTAAAAAATTTATTAATGGCTATATTAAAGCCTATTGCCACATATGACATATGCTCCATCCACGCATGGATGCATTTTCATTCCAACTGATCCGCACCCTCTTTTCTTGAACACTTCCTTCTTCATCCTATTGAAATCCCCCTGAAGTTGCCTCAAATTGTGACCAAAATCTCGCAGCACGATTCTTGATGTGACAATAGTACTTTCCATGTCTAACATTCTTGTCAAATAGCTTAATACGAGGAGGTGTCTTCTGTTCCATCTGGAAATATTGATTCATCCTAGTCTTCGAAGTACCTCACTTGAGCAATTCTCTTCAACAATTCCAAATTGGTCTGGAAATGGCTAGTTCCTCTATCTTTTCCTTCCTGAAACAACTTAGCAAAACCATCCCAACTCTACAATAAAATATGACTAATTTACTAAAGAAAAGACAAGGAAAATGACTTAAATGCGGGAAAATCTACAGTCGTGTCACACCTACACACTTGAACACTACTTATCCTGAAATATAGGGCTAACTCTCGTGTTTGACCTAAAGAAAAGAACAGAAATAAAAAGACAGAATGACTCGATTTGAGCACATTTGAATCTATTTGATTCAGACCAAATCAATTAACAGGAAGAATCATGGATCTTTATTTAAAATAAGTCAAAATTTACTTACAGATAGGAGAATGTTTATATGTTCTCACTACACTCAGCTCACAATTTTCTGGCTTAAAACATTTCGCTCAATCATTATGAATTACAACTATATTGGCCTTGACAAAGATTTCATTCTCCACTCCTATGAATTGAGCATATCACTATCAAGGGCTATTTTGAAGGTTGTAATGAGACTGGACTACAGGTGGGAAGATTTGGAACTGGCTAGGTATGATAGTTGTTAGCCTAAGGGAATTTGTATTTGCTTTCCTCTCTTCCTATTTTTTTCTTCTTTTCGGGTCAGAGCACAAAATATGATTTTTATTTCTATGTTATACAACTCTTTTCTTCGGATATTTTCTTTTTCTTCTTTGTTTTAAGCTGTATTTTTATGCATTATTTTCTATTCAACCCTTCCCTTATTCCATTTCTTCTCAAATCTTTTTCAGAACACGTTCCCCATAAAATTTTTTCATGAAAGAAATACACAATAAGGCTCAAAAGGGGTGAACAACGGATTATTTGTAGGTTTCATTTTTGGTTCACTGGCTTAACGGTTCAAGAATGAAATTTCCCCAATCCTCAAATGATTTGCCAAAATTCCAGAATCTCGATTAATAATGCAAAGCCAAGTCCTATAACTGAAAATTAAAAAGGATATTCTTTCAGAACAAATAAGCAATGCGAGTGCGCATTTTAGGCTCAAATCCTCTCTAGGTTCAATTAGAGAGTGCGCGTTTTGTGGTATCTTCATCATCTTTAATTCAGTTATAAAGTTCCAAACTCTACCTAATCTCCTAGTCTGACCTAACTTAGGCAAATCCAAAACATGCTCGACTCCATAAAATGTAAATTACACACCTACACACTTTGCGCAACAAAGTGTAACTAAAGAGACACAACATATATAGAGACTCAATCATAAAAAAACCTACTCTAACATGTGTGGTCATGCTTCACTTTCACCTTCACTTTCTTCACCATGCAAGTAAAAATGAACATCTCCTTATTGGTAATGGTCCATGTTCCATCAAGTCTCCCATACATATTGAAAGCTAGGAATTTGTGACAGAGTCTCAAAACAGGGCTTTTCAACTCTCTCTCCTTGGTTAGAACTGTTCTGAACTCATTTGTTGCCACCATCGTCCTATAATACATTTGTACATTATATGTAAACCACCAGGGAAACACTGTTTTTTTCTCCTTGTACCAATCTGCCTGGAGATCTTTGATGCTCAACATGTCCAGCTGCAGACCAACTTTTAGATTGACATGCTGATCTCTTATCCACCTAGTGCGAATTTGATTGTGTCCGCATTTCCCCCTTATGTAGTCTTTCCTTGGATTTAAAACTTGTTTGGGAATACAATAGGTTATTCCCACTTCAACCATTCTCCTCAACAAATAGTATAAAAAATACCTCTCAACTTCGTTCAACATGACCAACTATTGCAGGGTTTCCTTGTGGAGCGAATTAGCGGGCACAATTTATCTTGTTTTCAAGACCTCAAACCTGTTACTAGACACAAATTCCCCAAATGGCTTAAGTAAATCAAATAGAGGTTTTCAAATTACCTGTAGCTTGCGGAGTTTCCCACTCCTCTGAACTCTAGATTTGATACTATTCTCAGAAGGTGGTTCAATCTCCATACATTCCCCTTCGGACTCTGTTTTTGGTACGCTAGAACTAGGAACAACAGAATTCTTCTTTTTCTTCTTTGTCACTACCTTTTTCTTTTGGGCACTTTCTTGCTCAGCCTTCACATCCTTATCTTCGTCGACTGCCTTGGGTGATGGGTCACCCTTCTCCTCGGAACTTGACTCATTGGCTTCAGTTTCTTCCCCATCCTTCTTCTGGGCAACTGGGGCTTCTTCTTGGTCATCTTCTATTTTTGTGCCTTCGTCTGCATGCTTGGTGCTCTTTTCTTCCTCATTCCTTTCGTCACCCTCTTTCTTACTAGTTTTTTCTTCTTCAAGGACTGGGGGAAGAGATTTTCTGAAAGAGGAGATGGTTTGTTTTTCTTCATTTTGGCCTCCTCATGAGCAATTTCTTGCCCTCTCTTCCTCATGATAGTGGCCGGTGTTTTAGCCTTCTGAACTATATTCTTTCCTGACTTTTTCTTTGAAACTATATGCTAAGCCTCTTATTCCTCAGATTGCTCATACTCGAATGTTTCTTTTACAAAACTTTCCTCATATTCTTTCTCTTTCATTTCATTACTGTATCCTTACTTCTTCTTGGCCGATTCCCCCTTTGCCTTTCAAGTGATCACGTTCTTTGTCTTTTGGCCTCTTGCACGAAATATTTGGTGGGAGAATGTGTATGTATGGAAAAAGTTTTTCCTGATAGAGAGAAAATAAACAGAGAAAATGTTAGTAAAAAATTAGGGTTGAAACTGTACTTTAATAAAGGATAGCGATCCTCTAAATTTGAAATTAAAAAATCTTGGCATTTTCCCAAAAATTAAGAGACGTGATTCCCTGATATGCGCACTTACCCGAATAAACCGTCACATCTTTTCCAACTTTTCTGCTCCAGCCTACAACTTCCTTCTGCCCAAGATCTAACTTTGACTACAAAGCGTTGATGTAGCATGAATGTTTTATCAACAGCCATATTTTTTCCACACAATTTTCCACTCACTTTGCCCGAATATAATTCCTTATTTTAGTACTCTCTGAGACATCACTCTCCAACTCCCACCTACACACTATGCTTGGCAAAGTGTTCTTCAATTGATCAAATGTGATTCTTTACGAAGATGATTTATTCCTACGAAACAAATAGAAAACAAACATAATAAATATTAACTCCCAAGTTGCCTCCTGGTCAGCGCCCATGTTTATTAGTGTTGGACTCAACTTTCTTCAATTGCTCTACTCTAATTCTCTAAATTCATTATCAAAATAATGCTTGATACGATGATCATTGACTTGAAATTCTTTTCCCGCCTTTGGCGGCATTAATCTGTCTACTCCATGTGGAAACACTTGAACAATTTGGAAAGGTCCACTCCATTTCATCTTTAGTTTCTCAGGCATAAATTTGAGTTTAGTGTCATAAAGTAACACAAATTGCCCAGATTCAAACTTTTTTGGCCTAATGTTACCATCATGCCTTTATTTTGTTCTTTCTTTATAAATCACAAAATTATCATAGGCATCCACCCTCAATTGTTGCTTGTCTTGTAACTTTAAACCTTTCTTCTCTTGCAGCTATATGATCCCAATTGATTGCTCGAATTGTCCGTTACGCCTTATGTTCTACCATAACAAGCAAGTGTCAATGTTTTCTAAAAACAAGCTTGAATGGTGAAATACTAATAGGTGTCTTGTATGTTGCACGATATGCCCAAAAAGCATAATCTAACATTAATATCCATTAATTTCTTCTTGGCTCCACCATTTTTTGCAAAATGCTCTTTATTTCCCTACTAGACACTTCAGCTTACCCATTTTCCTATGGATGGTAGACATTTATCACTTTATGCACAACTCTATATCTCCCAAGTGAAGTGTTCATCATCTTGTTGCAAAAATGTAATCCTTAATTGCTTATCAACACCTTGGATACTACAAACATGCTAAACATGTTGAATTTAAAGAACTCAACCATTGTTCATGCATCATTTGCTCTAGTTGCCTTTGCTTTTACCCATTTAGAAGCAAAGTCCATTGCCACCAATATGTATTTTTTTATCTTGAGATTTTGGAAGAGAACACATAAAGTCAATTAGCGAGACATCAAATATTTCAACTGGCATGACTGGCACTTGTGGCATTTCATCAGCTTTTCTCCATGCGCCCAACTACTAGCATTTAAGACATGACTTAACCCAATCTGCAGAATCTTGGAAAATGGTTAGCCAATAAAATAAAAAATTAAGCGCTTTGTACGGTGTCCTTGATGCTCCGAAATGACCTCTACCAAAATATGAATGGCGGTGTGCCATTTTTCCTGTCATCTCCAATTCTAGAAGGCATTATCGAATGATTCTATTAGCTTCAATTTTCCAAACATTTGGTGGCTCCCACATGAACTATGTGTTTTCTACCCTCAATTTATTTCTTCCATACGTAGATATTCCCAATGGAAACTCCTTTAGCGCCATGTAATTGACCAAATTTGCATACCAGGGCTCTATCTTTATATCATACAATTGCTTATCAAGAAGAACTTCTCATATTTGGGCACCTGCATCATTGAAATTGACTATTCTGCATTAAGGATCTGTCACTTTATTATCCTTCCCAGGCTTCTCTTTGATCTCTAGGTCAAGTTCTTGCAAAAGTAAGACCCATCTGATTAATCGAGGTTTAGACTCCTTTTTAGACATCAAGTACCTAATTGTTGACTTATTTGAATATACAATAGTGTTAGATCTCAACAAGTAAGATTTGAACATATCCACAACAAAAACTATAGCCAACAATTCCTTCACTGTGATAGAATAGTTCAGTTGGGCAACATTCAAGGTCTTTGACACATAATAAATCACATGTCCAATTATTTTGCCCTAATACTGCTACAACTGGCCAATCACTGGCATTGCACATTATCTCAAATGGTTCCCCCCATCTAGGTGGCTGAATGATTTGTGCAGATACTAGAGCTTACTTGAGATAATCAACATTTTTTTACAGTCTTCCCCAAATTGAAACATCATTTCCAACTGCAACAACCTTTTCATTGGTAGAGCCATATTAACAAAATCCATGATAAAGCGACGGTAGAACTTGCATGACCTAGAAATGCCCTCACATGTTTCATATTGGTAGGATAGGGGAATTTCTTGATCAACTCCACCATGGCCTTATCCACCTCAATTCTTCTTTCAGATCCTACATTCCCGAGTACGATTCCTTCACATACCATGAAATGACACTTGTCATAGTTTGGCACCAATTCTACTTCCACAAAACATTACAACACTCTTTCCAAATTATCAATACAAATATAAAAATATTTACCGTAGACCGATAAATCAACCATGAATACTTCTATGCAATCTTCAAATAAATCGAATGAAATGCTAATCATGCATCGATCACTGAAATGTCCCTGGAACATTGCAGAGTCCAAAGAAATTCTTCTTCAGGCAAATGTACCGAATGGGCAAGTCAATGTGGTCTTCTCTATATCTTCTTGAGGCACACAAATTTGCAACTACCTAGAATATCCATCCTGAAAGCTAAAAAATGAATTTTCTGGTAGCCTCTAGAACATTTCACCAATATATGGAAGGGGAAAGTAATCTTTCTTTGTGGCTGCGTTCAACTTGCGATAATCAATGCAAACTCTCCTTCCTATCTGTAGTCTGACTGGAACGAGCTGTTTCTTCTCATTTTCAACAACTTGAATGCCCGACTTCTTTGGTATTACATGAGTTGGGCTCACCCATTTACTATTCGAATTTGGGCAAGTAATCCTGAAGCTTCAAAATTTCTTTCAGTACAACTTCATTCGTCATAGGATTCAGCTTCTTTTGGTGCACTCTAACAAACTTTGCTCTTTCTTTTAGCAGAATGCAGTGCATGTACACCGATGAGCTTATTCCATTGATGTCAGCTAACTTCCATTTAATCGCTTCTTTAAAAGTGCTCAAAACCTTTTTTACTTTATCTTCTTGTGCTTGGGTCAAATTTACACATATTATTACTAGTAGAGTCACACCTTCCTGTAGATAAATGTATTTCATGTGCTTTAATAATGTATTCAATCTCATCTTGGGTGGCTCCCCAATGGATGGTTTCAACTTACAACAAACTGCAATGTTCCTCAATCAATGAGTCAATTATATCAACACAATTCACTCCTTCAGAATCTTGTGGATACTTCATAAACTGAAAAAAATCAAATGTGATTTGTTTTTTATCAAATTCACAAGTGAAATATCCCTTATCCATATCTATCTTAGTCTTGCAGTTTTCATAAATGGTCTTCGTAGTAATAAAACTGGCCTCTAAGAAGTACAATGCCCCATATCTAACCCAAAGAAATCGGTAGGAAAAATCAAGTCATCCACCTTAATCAAAACATCCTCTAAACGACCCCTAGGATACACGTTTGAAATATCGACCAACTGAACAATAGACCTAGTTTCCTTTAAAGGTCCAAATTCAATTATTCAAAAATAGATAAAGGCATAACATTTATAGAAGCACCTAAATCTACCATATTTTGTTCAATACAGGTGTTTCCAATAATACAAGGTATGGAGAACATACCTGGATCCTTGCATTTTTAAGGCAATTTATTTTGGATCATGACAAACACATTTTCACGGTCTACGAATTGGGCTTCCTCCTCAAACTGCACCTTTCTTAAGTAGAGATCTTTTAGAAACTTTGTGTATCAAAGAACTTGCTTAAGCGCTTCCAAGAAGGGAATGCTTATCTCTATTTTTTTGAACAAGTTTATCAAATCTCTATCTTCTTTTTATTTTTTATTTCCTATCAAACGACTAGGAAAATGAGGTGTCCTCTGATGAGAGTCAAGGTGGTCCAATATTGAAGAATTTAATTAAATTATTTAGTCTTAATTAAATTATTGAACGGTCCAAAATTTAAAATTTTAATTAAGTCATCTGAACTTAATTATATTATTGAAGTTGCGATTTATGAGACTAAAGATGTATCAAGATATCGTTGAAGAAAAGAGAAGTTTTGATTTGTTTTGATATATCCTGGTTATTATTAGATTTGATTTTTAGCAATATTTGATTTCTAGATTTGTTAGGATTTGATTTGATTTTCTAGTTTGATTAGGATTAGATTTGATTTTCTACCTATAAATACGACTTCATATTTTAATTGTAATTCAGTTTTCAGTTTTTCAATTTCCAGTAAATAAAAATTGTGAGTTTATTCTCCAATTATCTGAAAGCTCTTGAATTTCTGTGGAGTACCTTGAAATTCAATATTTTACTTATCAACCGGACTTACACATCTATTTGTGGCGTCTTCAGTATATCCAACGTTGCTGAGGCGAGTTGCTTTTTGGGTCGTAGGGGTTCGTTTTCGTCCTTACCTACGGTTCTCTAAGGGTTGACTTCAAAGGTGTTGGGTTTTCCCCATCGTATCAAGTGTTTATCAGTTTGCTTATGTGTCATGTCGGAGTCATTTCAGTCGATTCTGGGCTATGATCTAAACCTTCTCGGCGAGGATCGTATCATTTTGGTACCCAGAGCCAGGTCTTGTCTTTCTTTTCCTTATCATTTTGGTATCAAGAACTAGGTCTTGTCTTTCTTTTCTTTTCTTTTTGGTTCAATTCCGTGTCTTGTCCACTTTATTTTTTTCATGCCAGTTTTTGTTATTTTTATTTTTATTTTCTTTTTTTAATTATTATTAATTTTATTTTCATTTTTAAAATTATTATAATTGTTATTTTCATTTTCCCATCTTATTATATATCTATATCATCAATATTTATCCATATCTCATCTTTACCATATATATCTCATTCATATTTATCTATATTTATTCATATCAAGATGTACATATCTATTCATATATATCTCATCTATCCACATCCATATCCATATCTATCTCATCCATAATTATCCATATCATATTCATCCATGTATCTACCCATATCTATTTTAACCATATCTAAGCAAATATCTCATCCATTTATCCTTATGTATCCATATATATAAACCATCCATATATTTTCAATATCTATCATATCCTCTTCATCTATACCTATCTAATTGAGGGATTAAGAAAGCCATAATTTGAGTGATACACGAGAGTTGAGTGATCAATCATTATGAGTGATACACGAGAGCTTGTGAGGTGGTGAGGCCTACTTTTATTATTCACAGAATGGCTGAAACTGAGTATGATGATAGAGATGATGATGCCAAACTTCAGATGAGGTATATGATGAAGGTTTTGAAATCGAACTTAAGAAAGATGGCGAAGTCTGGGATGGAGATGTTGCATTAATGTCTTGATGCATTGAAGGATCACCGTAATACTCGTAATATTAGAAGAGGAAGAATTCAAGATGATGATTATTTGGGAAACAGAAAGATGAACATTCCTATTTTTCAAGAAAGGAATGATCGCGAGTTATACCTTAATTGGGAGAGGAATCTTGAGCTTTTATTTAAAGATCATTACTATTCTGAGCTCAAAAAGGTCTATTTGGCGACGATGGGGTCTAATGATTATGCACTTACTTGGTGGGATCGGTTCATGTGTGAAAAGAGGAGGTATCACGATCTGCAAATCCAGACATGGAAAGATTTAAAGTTAGTAATGAGGAAACATTTTATACGTGATTATTACAATCGACAATTGTATTACAAATCGCGGAATTTGAGGTATGGATCTAAAAGTGTGGAAGACTACTACAAAGAGATGGAAGAAGCCACAATACGAGCTAATATCAGTGAGGATAAGGAAATAACAATGGAAAGATTTTTTATTGGATTGAATTGGGAGATCCAAGAAAGATTAGAGCTGCGTCATTATGAGGAGTTGGAGGACATGGTTCACATGGCCATCAACATTGAGGATCAATTAAAGAGAAAGAGGATTTATAACAAAGATTTGTTTGACAATTATTTCTCATTTGAAAAGCTTCAATCATTGGTGGAGCAGGCATTGATAACATTAGAATCCGAGTCGATGAGTGCTTCAATTCAAGAGTCCAGAGATGATGATATGACACATACACCTGTGGAAGATTCTATTGAAAATAAGGATGAGATCAAGGATCCGGCTCCACTCAAAATCTTTACCAGTCCATTTTTAGGTATACAAAACCATTGCCTAGTGACCAAGGAAGTAGACATAGTAGTTCATACTCCATTGGAGAATCTTGTTGAAGTTATGGAAGATATCGCTATTCCATTTGTACTCACTGTTGTTACAAGTAAAACTTTGAGTGTACAGAGTCAAGTGGATATACATGAGGGTTCAGAATCAGTGAAGGTAGTGGAGGTGAAGGTCGAGAGGGAAATAGTTTGTTAGTTTGTTTCTGCAAGAACTCTTATTCTGAAAAGAAAGATGCATGAATATAAGCAATTATCAGAGTCTGAATATGATGATGCGCCGAATAAGCCAACCAAGGGAAATGTAAGATGGTTGATTGCTAAATTATTTTACTAGCGATTTAGCTAAGCTAATAATATAGTGATGAAATAAAATTATCGCATCCTAGAGGAGCGAAGTAACAAAAAAACCTAAGTACTAAATCAAAAGTTTTCGGAATATTGTTTAGGAAAATAGAAAACAGAATTTTGTGGTTGAATCCTAAAATTGAAATAAAGCAGGAAATCGTGAAAGGTTTTGAAATTTGAATATGAGAAACATAGATCCTAGGGTTTTCTACCAATTACGCCATATATGTTTTTGTGAACCAATTAATCACCAAATTTAATTCTTATCGTAGTGGAACATCAAAAAGCTATCATGAATTTCAGTTGAAGACAATTCGCAAAGTAGATTAATTAATTATCGCTACCTTTTCAGTCTCAAGAAAATATAATTAACTCCAATGGTTCTACGGGTTTATTCCTACAAATTTATTCCCTCTTTTCAGACAAGGAAAACAATTTATATTATGAAACCATGTTCCATTGAAATCCATTACCATTTGAGTCTCTAAATTTCAACTAAATTAATCTTAACTTATGGCCAGTAAATCAAGATCGTAATAAGTCCTAGTTTTCATGAACTACGAATCAGAAAGGCAATTAATATAATTCAATCATACACATAGGCATAATATTCGAAACCCTAGAATCTATAGAGAATTTAGCTACATATTGACGTAATCAGAATTAACATAAAAAGATAAAACCTGAAATAGTCTTGCATAAATAAAAACTCAAATCCAGAAAATATTGAGTTGTTGCCACAGTCTCTGAATGTAATCCAAATGCAGAAAATAAACTAAAAGCTAGATTTTTGTTGTAATCTCTCTCTAGAATGAAAAATAAAACCTAACATACTAAAATTTGACCAACATAGGGCTATTTATAATTATCTTGGATGTATCTTGTCAGGCCTAGGAAATAAGATACAAATCTATCTTAAAACTTAGAAAAATCCACCAATCCCATGTCGACGTTGACCGACGTGGATTCCTGTCAATCAACGTGGAGAGTTCGCTTCGACCTTGGCGTCAGTCGCTGAAAATCCTCGGCATCGATCGACCTGCGTGTCACGCATCAATCCTACGTGATTCTCCAATGGCGATCAATTCAAGGCATCAACTTCGATCGACGTGGCCTGCGTCTATCGAAGTCAAAGCTTCCACTCATTTTCATTCTTTCCTTAGCTATTTTTCATCCTAAAAATCTGCAAAATACACCATCACGAGCATTTCACGTGCAATGACCCTATCATGCATGCAAAAGTAAACTAAATGCTTCTAGAAACACTAAAACACTCAAGAACTTCATTGATAAGTTAGTGAAAATACGAATTTATCAATGGTCAATTGAATCCGGTGTAGATTTAGATTTTAAGACAAATCCATTTGAAGAGGAGGGGAATGATGAGAATCAAGGTGGTCCAATATTGAAGAATTTAATTAAGTCACTCAGTCTTAATTAAATTATTGAAGGGTCCAAAATTGAAAATTTTAATTAAGTCATCTGGACTTAATTAAATTATTGAAGTTGCGATAATTAAATTATTGAAGTTGCGATTTGTGAGAATAAAGATGTATCAAGATATTGTTGAAGAAAAGAGAAGATTTGATTCGTTTTGATATATCTTAGTTATTATTATATTTGATTTTTAGCAATATTTAATTTCTAGATTTGTTAGGATTTGATTTGATTTTCTAGTTTGATTAGGATTAGATTTGATTTTCTCTGTATAAATAGGGCTTCATATTTTTATTGTAATTCAGTTTTCAGTTTTTCTAAATAAAAATTGCGAGTTTATTCTCCAATTATCTGAAAGCTCTTGAATTTCTATGGATTACCTTGAAATTGAATATTTAACTTATCAACCGGACTTACACATCCGTTTGTGGCATCTTCACTATATCCATAGTTGTTTAGGCGAGTTGCTTTTTGGGTCGTAGGGGTTCGTTTTCGTCCTTGTCTACGGTTCTCTAAGGGTTGACTTCAAAGGTTATTGGTCTTCCCCATGGTATCAAGTTTTTATCAGTTTGCTTCTGCGTCGTGTCTTAGTCATTTCAGTCGATTCTGGGCTACGATCTAAACCTTCCCAACGAGGATTGTATCATTCTCCATTCTTCAGCTTTCAAATTTTTTTTTTTCGTTACTCAACTGGAGCGACTCCATGCTTGTCCTTCAGGCATGTCTTTCCCACTCCTTGGGATTGCATTTACATGTGCTGTTGGGTCATCTGATTGCCCAAATGCGATATCCTTTTATGAGTTTGTTCCTTTAATATTTCACCCTCTTGATGTGATTTCATCTTTTCCTCAACTTAGGTTTTCACCAAATCCTCAAGTGATCTTTTAGTTTGCTGTTTAAATTGAATAGCTTGGTCGGGAAATTATTGCCCTTGCTTCCCCATTTGAGGTTATTGTTCATTTCTCCATCTGGAATTGTGATGTTTTTGCCATTCCAGATTATTGGAACTAGAATGTGGATCCCACTTCCTTTGATATCCATAAACATCTTTCTCTTCTTCCTCCATAACTCGAGTTAGACACTCGTCCGTTGCATGAATCACGTTATTACAAAAACTACATGCTCTAATGACCTTCTTTTACTTAGAATATTAATTGGTGGCAATTTTCACAATCGAATCACACAATTTGTCAACTGTTAGGAATTATTGTTAATAATTCCTTCCTTAAATATTATTTTGATGAGTCAAACATTCCACTAGAATAGAGAGTCTCTAACCTAGGATTAGTCCATGCTTGTAATGTCCTGTAAGGTATTATCGAGTTGTAATGGAGATGATCAAGAAAGTTGAGAAGACGTTGAGCTACCAGCAAATGGAGCAACCAACAAGAGTTCACCATCCTGGAGCAATGGGTATTTGTTGATCGAAAAGCCTTCGCCAACAAATCACCCTACATTCGAAGATTGTTGACTGACACGTCTCCACCAGGAAGGAATGACCAACAACTATCAACCAACAAGCGCAATTCCCAAATGAAAGCAAAGACTTCCTCAACCAAGAGAGACAAACACTTTACAAGAGTAAACTTTAAGAGTGGAGAACATAAAGTGTATGATGCTAAAAGCTGGTTCGTCCAAGGAATCTACCAACAAATACACCTAAGATTGGTTAGAGAAAGTTCTCACATAGTCTAGTTTTTAACCCACCACAACCATAAAGTGGTACGTGCAACAGATATATAAGAAAAAGTGAGACATTTGATTGGAATCCTTTGAATATGTCTCACAACAGATACAAATGGCTAAACATTTAAACATTCCGAGGAGCACCTATAAATAAAGGATGTAAATCACCTTGAGAAGGTTACTAGAACCAATTCCAAGAATTCTACCGATCGCTCTCTGACTACCCTTCGTGATTTCTGTCGTTCTTGAAACATACCAACTTCCAAATTCAAAAGCTTTCAGGCTGATTTTATTAGCTTTCTGTGTTCCTTCTTGAACACGAGGCTCCGTGCATCTAGCAAGAGCTATCTCCATTTTCTTACTTTCTGAGTAAGAAAACTACTTGGAGTTGTCACTGCTCCGGTGGCAAATATCACGGGTGTATACCAACAACTGACTTTCTTGAGAGGAACTTAAACTCTCACGTCAAGTTTGAAAGCCAGGTGGTGTGCTCACGCTTCAAGCCTGAAGAAGCTCTGGATTGCAAAGGACTTTGCGAGTGCACTAATGGACTAATGGATGCAGCATTCATCAGCTAGCAATAGATCGTTAACATCTTTGTAAACTCCAGCTTAGTGTTTCCAACATTAAACTGTAGATTAAGAAGATGTCAACGATCTATTAATAGCTGATGTGGAAATTATGTGATTTAAAAAAAAACTCCGCTTAAGAATAAAATATCAAATATGTGACTCAATTCTCCAACAAATTGAATACCCACTACTACTCTGGCTCAAAATATTCGAGTACGATAAAAAACTTGATGGTTGTTTATTATCTACTCTAGAACTGAAGTGCATGAACAAAATAGTAAATTGAAAACAAACAATCCTCAAACAACATCAGGTCGAATAACAATTCTTCAACACAACAATTTGACACTCCACACTTCCATCAAACAACAACAAGCAAACTAGGGAAAAGAACTTAAGAGAGGAAATATAGGATTTAGGTAGGAACATGCAATGGAAATTTGAATCTCATAAAATTAAATCTAATCCTAATGATGTTGATCAATCCACACAAATATAGTCTATCTCCTTTACTTCCAGAAAATAAATCGTAGATCACCTAGAATACTGATGCATCAAGTAATCCTACCTTAGGCAACTCCCAAACGACCATGGATTATCGACCTACAAGCCTTCTTCTTATCTTTCGAGTGAACCTTAACATGCATGTATGATCCATACAAAATATTAGATTTGCTTATTGGCCAAAACCTAATAGACATTTAATCAAACATCATGAAGAGGTAAGAAGAGTATTTATTCAATTCAATTCATCCATCACAAGTGTCCAAACCTAAATACTATTGAAGTTTAGCTACACATACCTTTCCTGTAAACAAATTGAATTAAAAAATATTGAATATCCATTACAAACTTGCAAATTAATTGTGTATTAACCCCAACTGATGATTCCCCTAGCTTGATCTTCACTTCACCTCCTTAATTGAGTGGATTGATCTTGAATTTCCTCCAAATTGATGAGAATATGAGTTGAGTGAGTTGAGGAGAGGAATACCTGCCAAAAAACAATCAAAAGTCCCTCTCAAGTATAATTTCTCCTATTTATATTAAGTTTATCGTGCTCAGATTTTGCCTAAAATGATTTCAGTTTGGGGCGAAATGAGCCTCCGCTTCATAATATGCATTGCCAGTCGATTTCGACCGAAATCATGCTGATTTTGGCCAAAATTTAGCTCTGTTCAACTTGAAAAATGTCCCTCGGAGATGATTTCGGCTTAAATGAGCAGAATTCTGCCAAAATTAGGCTTTCTGTGTTGAACACTTGAATTTTGGCTTAAATTTGCCTCTGTCCTTCTTTTCCAATCCTCATTCGGGGAAAAATTCAAGTCTCCAATATCCTCATTTTGGTAGTAATGCATAAAAGTTTGGCAAAACTTAATTCTTGTCATCTCTTTTCCATCCTACAAGACTTGAATCACAAACATACCAAAAGTAGCACCAATTCTAACAAATACCTATAATATGTGGTGAAATGCATATGAAATGACCTAAAAATGTAACATTCTGGCACACAAAATGCATACATTTCACACACATATCAAATGTTGCATCCACTAGTCAACTAGCGCACTCGCCAAGTCCTTCGCAATCCAGAGCTTCTTCAAGCATGAAGCTTAGTGTTTCCAGACGTGCACACTAGTGGACACTGCATTCATCAGGTAGCAATAGATCGTTCACATCATTATAGTCTCTAGCGAAATGTTTCCAGACTGCGCGTCTGAAGAGAGGACGTAGGGTGGTTTGGTCCGAACCTTTATAAATTATTGTGTTATTTACTGCTTTCTTTAAGCTTTCTGCACTGGATTTAAAACCCAACACATCAAGTGTTAGAATATTACTGGTAATTGGACTAAGTAATATTTCGACCTACTAAACCACCATTTCTCTGAACCCAGGCTGGTGCAAAACAGTCAGCTTGGAGGGCCAACCGCAGTAAAAGTTATCTTTTGCTCTGCTCAACAACTTTGATTTGGTACCAGCATCCACCTTGTTTTCTAAGCCTTTTGAATTCTTTACTTTGACTCTTATTTCTTCTCCTTCGATGGCATTTTCCTCAGCAATATCTGCAATAAGTTTCAACACTTCCTCATAAGACTTATTCATAATTGTGCCTCTACAAGAAGCATTTAGAAATTTCTTTTTAGCATCTTGCAACCTAGTTAAAAAATACTGGTCCAAGTCTTCATTGGTAATTCGATATTGTGGGCATCTCGCCAACAAACTATTGAAACTCGTCCAGTACTCATAAAAAACCTCATTCTCTACCATCGTTATGCGCCCAATCTCTCTTTTTATTGTTCCAACTCTGGCAAAAGGATGGTATTTTTGCAAGAATTTTTGTTGTAACTCTTGTCATGTTGTTGCGCTGCCTGTCGGCAACAAGCATAGCCACTCTCTTACCTTGTTTTTTAGAGTGAATGGAAAGGCCAGCATGCTGATGTTAGTGCTCATATTTCCATCAGTTCACTACGTTGCACAAATCATTTCAAGGTCTTGAAGATGCTTGCTGTTAGGTGTTGATGTAGAAATCCCACCTTTTATTTGATGTTTTGATGTATCAAAACCGTATCCCAAGGTTTAGTCCTTATAGTTATTACTTCATGTAATCCTTGTAAAGGATAATCGAGTTGTAATAGTTCAGGAAAGGCAAACTGCCAAAAACTGTGGAACAATTTTTGAAGATAGAACTGTCCAAACAGAAGGACCTAAGAAAACTGTGAAGACAGTTCAAGAAGCAATGACTGAAGAATCTGTGCAGACAGTTCTAAACTATCAAGGAAGCAATAGCAATGAAAACTGTGGAAACAGTTTTCAATAGAGAAACTATCGAGAGGCGCTCACAGTTTCAAACTAGCACAGTTTTACGCAGAAGAAACACGTGAAAAGCAAGAAGCCTAGCAGTCATAAAGAGCTTTGAAGACTCAATGATAAGGAACAAAGATACACTTAGTTATGACTGCAGTAAAACGTTGTTCGAGTTTGACACAACAAGACAAAACTGTCTTTGCAAAAAACATAACAATGTTCTAAAAAGGAAGAGGAGCAGGTCTGCGACCATAGAAAAGTATGACCATTGATTGGACATCATTCGAATTGTCTCTACTGGCTACTTCGATAGATTCAACTATAAATAGCAGAAAGACCAGAGAGACAAACAACTACAACACTTACGAACCTTGCCGTTAGTCTACCAAATTTAAAGCTCAAAGCATGCAAAGCTCTCAAGCAAATGACATTAACTTTGTGTGTCATTTATTGAACACGAGGCATTCTTGCTTACTGAATCATCTGTGATTCAAAGTGTGACCTGAGTACACAAGGATTAACTTAGTCTTTCTTGTTGGTGTTCTTACTTTTCAAGTAAGAACATATCAGCCTGGCTCTTTATCGAGGAACAGGTTATTTCGGGCTATCGCCGACTTTCGATTGTTTTGGGAAGAACTCAACCATCCATCCACCGGAGAAGGAGAAGGGAGGTTTGTCCTCAATCTATTTCTGACGACTGACACTTCTGAGAAGACTTCGAGGTGTTACCTGGCTTTAAGGAACTAAAGAAGGAGTGAAGATCATTTACCTTAGCGAGTGATCCAGTTTACTGCGAATGGTGGCTTTCATGGTGATTGCCCAAAGATCGTGAGGAGTGTATACTTCATTTTCTTAGTGAATTACTAGATTAAATTCAAAAGAGTGGACGCAGGACTTAAGGCTCCGAACCACTATAATATCCTGTCCATTTATAGTTTTCGTACTTTTCTCATTTTATTGTTTACAACTGAGTTTTGAAACCTTCAACCCTTCACTAGAGTGTTGAAGTCTATATTCTGAAAACTGACAAAGTAAACTTCTCGGCTAACACAATTTTTATAAACCCAAACTAGGAAACTGACCCCCCAGTTTTAGAGTGCAAGTGCTTGTAAAAACTTCCGCTGCATAATTATTCATACTCTGATCAGGGACCAACAAGTGGGAGGATGATCGTCAAACTTGGGCAACACATCAATGAAGGACAATTTGAGTTCCCATGTCCTCTCCGGAATAGGTAGTGCTATGAAGGGATTTGTAAACTGAATACCTGGATTGTAGAAACCTGAAGAACGAGTGCACAGAGATTTGAACCTCGATCCTTTTCCCGCACACCCAGATTTATTCCTGACAGACAGAGGAATTATATCTTTGAAAATTAAATAATAATTTTCGAAAGAGAGAGAGAGAGAGAGAGAGAAGGAAGAAGATCCTCCAGAGCTAATCTTCTGATCTGTATCCCAACTCCAATCCGAATAACTGGTGAAGATTCCCTTTGGATTCCTTTGCCGGATGAGAAGAAGAATTTTCTCTCCTTTTCTCAGATCCAGTCGATCACACATAGCTCCAAAATCCTGGTTTGCAGTGTTACAACATATGATCTTGTGGTGTATTTTGATCTGAGAACCAGAGGCTTATTTTTAGGAAATTTTGGACTTCTATTGGGCCTGAGTTTTCATGGGCCAGACCAGAATGCAAATAGTAAATAAGGCCTATCAATTTATTAAATTCCCATATTCAACCCATAATATAATTAATTAATTAATATTGATTCATTCCACCAGAAAATCAATATTGTCTTACCTATTTGCTACCACGTTTTGAGGTACAGGTTGCATAGGCTTGGTATATCCTCACATTTAAGTATACAGACATTCGTTAATTAATTTAAGCTCTGACAAGCCATTAATTAATTAACATCTTATATTCCTGAGTCAATCCACTCAAACCTTTTCACTTATGCTTGAACTTAATCAGCCCGCAGGACTTTAGCATAACGAACCTTTTGAGCTGCTCAGGGAATGTCTCCATCCTATATTGGATGTGGTAACCTAGTTCCAGTACCAGACAGTTATACACAAACTGCTATCACCCAAGATACAGTTATACAAGCTCAACTAGAGCCTTTCACTGCAACTCAAAGTGATACACAATCTGCGTAAACTTCTGTACCTTCATTTCAGCTTAGGATCTCATCAAGCCATAGAGATCTAGATTATTTTAATCTCATCAATGCGTGCCCCACACCAGCATACCATGTCGTCCAGGATAAGATGCTTATTACTGCGTATGATGCAGCCTACACTGAAAGTTTATCCTGGAACTGTCTCAGCTTTGATAACTTTTTGTATCTCGCTGGGTCAGACGATCCATACGATCTTCCATGATCTACTACACACCGTATGATCTCCCTATCGACGGGATAAGAGGATAAGAGCATTTGCGACTCATGTTTGTTAATTCAGACAGGAGATGAACATACAACATTTATGATTCCCAGTATTTTAACTAATCGACCTTGTACATAATATACCAATCATAATGCTTTCAGTATATAAATCCATCATGCTATGCCCATTAGTTGCAAATTCAAATTTTCTGGGAAGGCCAATTCTCTCAGAGTCCGTCCTGCTATAGGGACCTCTTCATTTTCTCCATTGGCAGCCACCTTTTCAATTTCCAAAGGTTGATTGAATTCATCAAAATTTTCTCATGAACATTCTTCTAGACTTATTTCAGTAGATATCTCATTTTTTTGCTTTCGTTGTCTGACTTTTGCCCCATTTCGTCGTTCATTCCTCTCTATTTATGGATTGTAGATTAGCTCTGTTGCACGGTACATGGACATACACCAAAGCAACGAACAAACAAGAAAGCCAATAGAAAGTTAGTTTTGCTGCAACTCCCCAGTAATGAGATAAATTCTAATGCATTGTCGTTTCGCATCAAGAACACCAAGTATGTATATAGCTATATTGAGTCAGGGTCGATCCCACGGAGAGTGAACTTAAGCTATTTCATTTTTCTATGTCACAAGTATTCCAATTGAAGCGTGCTAGTATCTTCACTTCAAAGTCAATGAATTTTAACTCTTTTATATTAACAACCCACAAATACTTAAGACTAATATCAAATAGAAAGATATTCAGAGTGGATGAATCTATATATCGAGTTGGTTAAGATTGGTGTCCATTGGTTTCGTACAATTGGTCAAATAAAATGTAGATAAATCCTTAAATAACTTCTAAGATCCCGAACTCTTCTCAACTCTAGGTACTATCTCTACAAGGAGCATTCCAATATTAATTGGATAACATAGATTGGAAGCCCCACTGTCACTGCATTCACTCTACCACGTGAGTTCTACTTCTAAGTCCCCATTTAAGATAATCTAGCTATTACATCAATCATTCTATGTGGCTGGCTTTGCCCTCAGCCCAAGGTTACGTACATGCATCTCATAGACCTTCTGAGGTAGAGCTTTTGTGAATGGATCTGCTAGATTATCTTTTGTATCAATCTTCTCTACCAACACATCACCCCTTGCTACGATCTCTCGTATAATATGGTACTTCCTCTCAATGTGTTTTGCTGCTCTATGAGTTCGTGGTTCCTTTTAATTAGCCACAGCTCCTGAATTATCACAATACACCGTGATATTCTTGGGCAGCTTAGGAATCACGTCCAACTTTAGAGGGATGTTTCGAAACCATACTGCTTCTTTCGATGCTTCAGAAGCTGCCACATATTCTGCTTCCATGGTAGAGTCAGCAATGCACTTTTACTTTGCACTCCACCATGATATGGCCCAACCTCCCAATGTAAACACATAGCCAAAGGTGGACTTCTTTTTGTCTCGGTCTGCTTGGAAATCCGAATCTGTATAACCAATAGGGCACAAGTTCTTTTTGTCTCTAGTCCATTTCAAGTATTTGAGTATGAGCTTTACCGCATTCTAATGTGCCTGTCCAGGGTTAGATTGATATCTTGCTACCATGCCTACAGCAAAGCAGATATCTAGCCTCGTACATAGTATTTCATACATGAGACTCCCCACGGTCGATGCATACGACACGTTGCTCATCTCATCTTTCTCCTTTTGTGTCACCGGACACTGATCTTTGGAAAGATGTACGACCTGTCTGAAGGGAACAGAGCTTTCTTAATAGTTTTCATGCTGAAACGGGCAATCACAGTATCCACATATGACGCTTGAGATAAGGCCAACATCCTTTTCTTGCGCTCCCGCAATACTTTTACCCCGAGGATGTATCCTGTCTCCCCAAGGTCCTTCATATGACACTGTTCGGATAACCACACCTTTATGCCCGACAATACTTCCACATTGTCACCAATTAGGAGAATATCTTCTATATAAAGTGCAAGGAACACTACGCTTCCGCTAACATATAGACGGTACACGCAACTCTCGTTTGAACAATGTGAAAACCCATAGGATTTAATCACTTCATCAAAACGTAGATTCCATGTCCGTGAAGCTTGCTTAAGTCGATACAACAACTTCTTAAGCTTCCTAACCAAATGTTCTTCGCCCTTCTGCACATAACCTTCTGGATATTGCATATAGATGTCCCAACCTTCTTCAAGGTACCCGTTTAGAAACGCGATTTTGACATCCATCTGCCAGATCTCTAGGTCCATATGTGTTGCTATGGCTAGCAGTGTACGAATGGACTTAATCATGGCTACCGGTGAGAATGTCTCATCATAGTCTACACCTTCTTTCTGATTATAACCCTTCACCACCAACCTTGCTTTGAAAGCTGTAATTTCACCATTCACTCATTTCTTTCTTTTGTATACCCATTTGCACCCTTTGGCTCGATAGCCATTTGGCAAATCAGTTTTTTGGCATACATCCATTGCCGTAATGGATTATATTTAAGAATTCATGGCGATCAACCATTTGTCCGCATCTTTATTAGATACTGCCTCATCGTATGTCCAGGGGTCGATATCATCTAGTCTGCTTTCCAGGATCAAGTCAGAAGACTCTCCCATGAACATGTACCTTTCTGGTTGGTGGACAACCCTCCTAATGCGATGAGGCATCTGAGCCGTGTCAGTAGTTGGCACAGTACTCTTTGGTCCCATACCTTGCATTGATGGCAATGTTGGTACTCCCTCACTTATTACAGGTGGATTTACCAATAAACTGGGCTTTCCTGATGGAATCGATTCATTATCCCCAAGCTCGTGGAAGATAATTTCACTCTTGGATCAGTGGTTTCTTACGTATTTATCCTCCAAAAATCTTTCATTAGTACTGACAACCACTTTCTGATTCTCAGGACAATAAAAGTAACCACCTTTCGTTTGCCTGAGATATCCTACAAACAGCATCAGCTTACACCTACTTTCTAACTTATCAGGTTCCTTTGTCAGCATATATGCTGGACAACCCCAAACCCTCATTGTGGTTAAACTTGGCTTTCGCCCATACCAGAGTACCAGAGGCGTGTTAGGAACTGATTTAGAACTTACCAAGTTAAGCAAATAGGCCGCTGTCTCCAAGGCACATCCCCAAAATGAAATTGGCAAGCTTGCATAACTCATCATTGACCTAACCATTTCCAAAAGAGTCATATTTCTTCTTTCCACTACACCATTTTGTTGAGGGGTTCCTGGAGCAGTCCACTGGGATGTGATCTCATTATCTGAAAGGTATTGCAAGAACTTGTTACAGAGGTATTCTCCACCACAATTTGATCGTAGTGTCTTGATAGTCTTTCCTAACTTCTTTTCTACCTCAGTCCTAAACTCTTTGAATTTCTCAAAGCATTCGGACTTGTAGTGAAGCAAATATACATATCCAAATCTTGAGTAATCGTCAATAAATGTGACGAAGTACTCATAACCTCCACGAGCTTGCATGGACATCGGTCCACATAAGTCAGAGTGGATCAATTCCAACACATCCTGTGCTCGAGACTGACTTGCCTTAAAAGGCCTGGTCGTCATCTTTCCCTCTATACAGGATTCACAGACTTGATGCGGTACCACTTGAAATGATTCCAAGAGCCCATCGCATGCTAATCTTTTAATCCTCTTTAGATTGATGTGACCTAGTCTCAAGTGTCAGAGATAAGTTTGATACTCATCGGAAGAACACTTTCTCTTTAAATGATTATTATTATTAGATGAGTTTGCAACATTTACGGAAGATTCATGCATACAATCAATGATATAGAGAGAGCCAATTAGTTTGCCATGACAGATAACACCGTTATTCCCAATGATAGAAACCCCACTATAAAAAATAACAGAAAATCCATCATTAAATAACTTTGAAATAGAAATTAAGTTCCGCCGAAAAATTGATACATATAAAACAAATTAAGTTCCGCCAAAAAATTGGTACATATAAAACATCTCTCAAAATCAAAACATTGTTTTCAAAGCATAAAGTAAAATCTCCAATGGCTACTGCTGAGACTCGCTCTTCGCTGCCCATTGAGATGGTAATCTCGTCATGCATCAACTGCCTTGTCGACCTGAACCCCTACAAAGTATAACAAACATGATCAGTAGCTCTAGTATCCACTACCAAAGAATAGGTAGAAACTGATGCAAAACATGTTTCTGTTATAAATGCACATGACGCACTTTGTCTAGTTTCCTAACTTGACAATCTTTCTTCCAGTGACCAGCCTTGCCATCTGAAACACTTGTCCTTTTTCTCAGGCATGCCCGGTGTCCTTTCACAAAAGTTGTACCTTTGGCTTTCTTCTTAAACATTCATTTGCGCATCTTGCCAACTGGCGCAACAGGACGGTTTTGAGAAGTAGCCAAAACAACTTTTTCTGGAAGCATTACTAACTCCACTGCGATCAAGTCATTGAGAAACTCATTAAGAGTATACTCTTTCTTATTCATGACAGCATTCAGTCGGAAGTTCTCAATAGACTTTGGCAGAGAGTTGAGAATGATATCAACTCGTGCTTCCGCATTGATACCACCTCCGTGCAACGTGAGTTCATCCATGATATGAGTCATGCCTACCACGTGCTCTGTGACCGAGCTACCATCAAACATCTTCTTTTCCATGATTTCGCTCATGAGATTATATCTGACACCTCGGTCCAACTCACCGTAGGTCGCTGTGAGGTTGTCCATAATGTCACTTGCATTATCATATGATTGATGTCGCTGTGCATGTACTTTGGACATCATAGTCATCATATAACATTTCACTATATTATTTGACTTGAGCCACTTGTTATAGTAGCTCCTATCCTCATTAGTCGATGCATTAGGGGGAGCTGTCGGATGAGGCTTACCAAGGACAAACTTGTGTTCTTCTACAACAAGGATCTAATCCAAGTTGTGTTTCCATTCTTGAAAGTTAGGACCGGTTAACTGGTATTGTGCTAAGATATTGATCACATTTGGTAAAGACATGTCTGAAAATAATAAATTAAAGCAGAAATTAAAACATAGTCGCAAACAGTTGAAACAATTAAATTTTGAAACCTTATGATAAAACAACATTAATGTTTCCTCCAATTTGCCTAAGTATTACTATTGCAAGCCACACATGTGGACGTTTACAACAAAACACTTAACCAGACTGCATCTTTCAATTCCAGTCCTTTACCAATCCATGCCAGGGCTCCTTAGACAAATGGAATTAATAATTGGAGACTAACTTAAGACCATATTATCCTACTGAGTAGGGACATCACAAATGAGTTATACTCTGGACAATATCTAAGCTAGCATACCACCAAAGCCAACCTTCCCATGTATGGATCTACTAGAACACACCTGATCTCTTATAATAAGACTATCTCATTTAATTCAATCCCTAGAGAGCTTATGGAAACTCCACACGCAAGCTACATATATAGACGTTTACGTATGAGCTCCCAGTTCTCACATGAACTAAATGTTTGTTTTAAGAAATCCTATCTATTAGAACTTATGAATAATAAATTAAGTAAGCCACACATTTAGACGTTTACCTAGTAAACTACCCACTTCCAGTAAAGGATCGCTTTGTGGAGGTCTTATTAAATAATAAGCTTAATAATTTATTTTCATAAGATTCAATTGCACAGATTATTTTATGTAGCCTTAATTATAACATTGCTAAAATTCTATCATGCAAAGCATGAACCCCGAATTTATAGTTATAATTAATTACAAAAAATAAATCACACAGCATGCTTTAAAGCTATAAATAAAAGCATTTAAAATGCTCCTATTATCTACATCATGCTCGTATGCTGCACAATTAATATAAACACATATATCATGCGAAGACAAATAATAAAGCAAATAAAAAATGTCCTCGTGGCCACATGATACAAAATTAAGAAATAATTCTATCTATTACAGTTTGAAATTATTTCACAGATCTTACACTGGACTCCGACTACTTGGACTGTGACCTGACTTTATTTTCTGAAATCTGGGCCTCCAAGATTTGATCCATCAGAAAATTGAACAACATGGCCAGTTAACCAAATCGCAAGCCTGTGCACACATTGCAAGCCTGATAGCCCACGAGAACTTGGCCCTACGGGCCACCACTGGCAAACCACCGCCGCGGGTGACCCGCCGCCACCGTGGCCACGCTGGAATCGCGCAGCAGCCATGCCGTCGCTGCCTTTCACGCCGGCCATCTTCTCCATCGTCATCGGCCCCATCTGGCTCGCTGGAAAGCGCATGGATGCGCGATGAAGACGTACGCCCCGACCGCAGCCCGCAAGCCCTAAGGCTTCCCAGCCGCAGCCAAGCACACCTCCACCGACTGCCGTCCATCGCTGCTTCCGTCGCCACGAGCCACACCTCACACCACCACAGCTGGCGTCGTTCGAGGAAAAAAGAGGAGACGCCGGTGTGTGCGCATGAGGCCGCGCAGAACACTACGCATGCACGCGGAAACCTTAGGGTTCCACCGCGCCCACGCGCAGCCCTTGCGCCCCGTTCACTGCACACTACCGTGCCGGCCCCTGCCCTCTGCCTCGTGTCGCTGCCCCAGTGCCACTGCACCCTTGCCTGGCTGGCCTGTGGCTGCGCAACTGCTACCATGTGTGCGTGCGCACGCTGGAAACCCTAGGGTTTTGCAACGGTTGTGCCGCTGCCGTGGCCCTGCTGCACGCGACCGCCGTGCAAGGCCTGTGCTGTGCCAACGCCATCGTGCTCATCGTGCGGCCCTTTGTTCTTCAATCATTCTTTTTGTTCTTCGCGTTCTTTGTTCTTTGTTTTACAGATTTAATTTGAAAATTGAAAATTACAGGGAAAAACATCCTAATACAATTTGAAACTTAAATCTAACCACATATTTATCTCGTGTGTGAAAAATGAATCCTTATAAAAGGGCGGATTAACCCGAGAACCACGAGGAAAAAAAAAACATTCATACAATCCAAAACCATTCATGCATACATTCATTAATAATTATCATGCATATCATATGCAATATTATTTTTTCCAATATAGCCAATTAATTAAACCTTGCTCTAATACCGATTGAAGGGATTTGTGAACTAAATCACTTAATCCAATAGTCGAGATCGTTAACTGTAATATCAAAAATAAATTGCTATGCCTATGATTAATCCTAGCATGCTCCTATTGATTATGCATAAAGGGGGTTTTTGCGGAACTGGATTGTAGAATCCTGAAAAATGAGTGCGCAGAGATTTGATCCTCGATCCTTTTCCCACGCACCAAGATTTATTCCTAACAAATAGAGGAATTAAATCTTTGAAAATTAAATAATAATTTTCAAACAAGAGAGAGAGAAGGAAGAAGATCATCCAGATAGGATCTTCTGATCCCCACTCCAATCCGAATATCTGGTGAAGATTCCCTTCGGATTCCTTTGTCGGATGAGAAGCAGAATCTCCTCTCCTTTTCTCTGATCTAGTCGATCACACACTGCTCCCAAATCCTGGTTTGCTGCGTTACAATATATGATCTTGTGGTGTATTGTGATCTAAGAACCTGATGCTTATTTTTAGGAAATTCTGGACTTCTATTGGGCCTGAGTTTTTTTGGTTTAGACCAGAGACCAGAATGCAAATAGCAAATAAGGCCTATCAATTTACTAAATTCCCATATTCAACCCATAATATAATTAATTAATTAATATTGATTCATTCCACCAGAGAATCAATAATGTCCTACCTATTTGCTACCACGTTTTGAGGTATGAATTGCTTGGGCTCGGTATATCCCCACATTTAAGGTTACATACATTTGTTAATTAATTTAAGCTCTAACAATCCATTTAATTAATTTACATCTTATATTCCTGAGTCAATCCACTCAAATCTTTTCACTTATGCTTGAACTTAATCAGCTTGCAGGACTCTAGCATAACGAAACTTTTGAGCTGCTCAGGGATTGTCACCATCCTATACTGGATGTGGTTACCTAGTTCCAGTACTAGATAGTCATACACAAACTGCTATAACCCAAGATATAGTTATACAGGCTCAACTAGAGCCTTTCACTGCAACTGAAAGTGATACACAATCTGCGTATATTTCTGTACCTTCATTTAGGCTTAGGATCTCATCAAGCCATAGAGATCTAGATTGTTTTAATGTCAGATAAAAGAATCGATCTCGACTTAGGTCCTTATCAATGCGTGCCCCACCCCAGCATGCCAAGCAATCAAAGATAATATGCTTATTACTGCGTATGCAGCAGCCTACACCGATAGTTTATCCTGGAACTGTCTCAGCTTTGATAACTATTTATATCTCGCTAGGTCAGACAATTTATACGATCTTTCGTGGTCTACTACACACCGTATGATCTCCCTATTGACGAGATAAGAGGATAAGAGCGTTTGCGACACATGTTTGTAAATTCAGACAAGAGATTGACATATAACATTTATGATTCCCAGTTTATTAACCAATCGACATTGTACATAATATATCATTCATAATGCTTTCAGTATATAAATCCATCATGCTATGCCCATTAGTTGCAAATTAAAATTTTCTGGGAAGGCCAATTCTCTCAGAGTCCTTCCTACTATAGGGACCTCTTCATTTTCTCCATTACCAGCAACCTTCTCAATTTCCAAAGGTTGATTGAATTCTTCAAAATTTTCTCCTGGACATTCTTCTAGACTTACTTCAGTAGATATATCCTTTTCTTGCTTCTGCTGTCTGACTTTTGCCCCATTTCATCGTGCATTCCTTTCTATTTATGGATTGTAGATTAGATATGTTGTACGGTACCTGGACATACACCAAAGCAACGAACAAACAAGAAAGCTAATAGAAAGTTAGCTTTGCTGCAACTCCCTAGTAATGAGATAAATTCTAATGCATTGTCGTTTCACATCAAGAACACCAAGTACCCAAATACGGTCAATAGGTTTATCCTAGCCCAAAAGCTATGTATATAGCTATATCGAGTCAGGGTCGATCTCACGGAGAGTGAACTTAAGCTATTTTATTTTTCTAAGTCACAAGTATCAAATTGAAGCGTGCTAGTATATTCTATTCAAAGTCAATTAATTTTAACTCTTTTAAATTAACAACCCACAAATACTTAAGAAAAATATCAAATAGAAAGATATTCAGAGTGGATGAATCTATATATCGAGTTGCTTGAGATTGGTGTCCTTTGGTTTCGTACAATTGGTCAAATAAAATGTAGATAAATCCCTAAATAACTTCTAAGATCCCGAACTCTTCTCAACTCTAGGTACTATCAATACAAGGAGCATTCCAATATTAATTGGATAACATCGATGGGAAGCCCCACTGTCACTGCATTCACTATACCACGTGAGTTCTACTTCTAAGTCCCCACTTAAGTCTGTACATAGGATTCCCACCAATGCCCAGTTACTAATGACTTGGTTTGTTCACCTAAATAGTTATAGGCTAACATCAGTGATTGAATTATATACTGAAAGCATTATGATTGGTATATTATGTACAAGGTTTATTGGTTAATATATTGGGAACCATCAATGTTGTATTATCACTCCTGTTTAAATTGACAAACGTGTTTCACAAATGCTCTTATCCTCTTATCTCGTCGATAGGGAGATCATACGGTGTGTAGTAGATTACAGAAGACCGTATGGATTTTGTGACCTAGAGAGATTTAAATAGTTATCATAGTTGAGACAATCCTAGCATAGACTGTCGGTATAGGCTGTAGCATATGCGATAATAGGCAGCTTATCTTGGTTTCTTGGAATGCTAGTGCGTGGGTTATGCATTGATAGGACCTAACTTAAGATCGATTCCTTTACCTGACAAAAAAGGAATATTAATCTTGGTGGCTTGATGGAATCCTAAGCCTAGATGAAGGTAAAAAAGTATACACCAATTTGTATGTCACTTTGAGATGCAGTGAAAGGCTTTAGTCGAGCTTGTATATCTGTATCTTGGGTGGTAGCGATTTGTATATGGCTGTCTGTGACTAGAACTATGTAACCACATGCAATATAGGATGGTGACATTCTCTAAGCAGCTCAAAAGGTTCGTTATGCTAAAATCGTGCAGGCTGATAAAGTTCAAGCATAAGTGAAAAGGGTTGAGTGGATTGACTCAGGAATATAAGATGTTAATTAATTTAATAGCTTGTCAGAGCTTAAATTAATTAATGAATGTCTGGAACCTTGAATGTGGGGAAATACCGAGCTTATGCAACCCATTCCTCATAACGTGGTAGCAAATAGGTAGGGCAGATTTTTCCCTAAATAGCTCTCAGGTTCTCATATCACAACACACCACAGGATCATAAGTTGGTAAGCTGCAAACCAGGATTTGGGAGCTGTGATTGGCCACTGGAGATCTGAGACCAAGGAGGAAATTCTGCTTCTCCATAGGCATAGAATCCGAAGGGGATCTTCACCAGATTTTTGAATCAGAAGATCAAATCTGGAGGATCTTTTTCTTCTTCTTTCTCCTCATTTTTTTAATTAATTTCTAAGATTGAATTCCTTCATCTTGGAAAGAGGATTAAGGATCAAATCTCCACGCATCGAGTTCTTTTGTTTCTGCAATCCAGGTATTCTGCATAAACCTTCTTATGCATATTCAATAAGAGCATGTTTGGATTAATCATAGGCATAGTAATTTATTTTGATATCCAATTATCGACCCGGGCTTACATGGATAAAGTGATTCAATTCACAACAACGAAATCCCTTCAATATCCATTTATTTATAGTTGGCCATCCCAACCTTGGTGCATACACAACTACATTAAGATCTGGGAGCCTATTACTAATCCTAACTTTACGACATTTGTATCCATCCTAGCCCAACTTACAATTACCCTTCCAGCCCTAACCTTGATGGTTTTACCACTCGTGAGTTCACTAGGCTAAATTTATCCCACTATGGCTGCCCAATTACCCATATCTACTTGAGTTGCCATCTTGAATAGCCCAAAACTAATTGGCTGACTAGAGAGAAAATCTCTCCAGGAAGAAAACAAGAAGGACGGATGGTAATCAGAAACTTACTAGTTTCAACAAAGTTAGTGAAATAGAAACCTCATACCCTACATCTCAACTTCCTCCATATATCAATTCATCCACTTCAAACGAGATGTTTAGCTAGACATAAATATAATAAAATATATGATAAAATAAATTACCCAATTTCATATTAACTCTTGAGGAATGTATAATCCTTCAAGAACAACAAGAGTCTGATTCTCCAATAAATAGACGATTAAAATTTAAAACATAAACTTCTAGGCAAAAAACATCATCAGTAAATATTTTTTAATGGTTATTTATATAATAGTGTATTGCCACATATGGCATCTGCTCCATCCACACAGGGATGTATCTTAATTCTAGTTGTTTCGTACCTTCGTTTCTTGAATCCTTCCTTCTTCATCCAACTGAGATCCCCTTGAAGTAGTTTTGAATTGAGATCAAAATCTCGCTGCACAACAAATTCCAAAACTTGATGTGTATTTATTTTTCAACAAATACCCACTGAATCATCAAACGGCAAGGGTCTAGTAAAAATTTTTCAATCTCGCAGAATTCACATCCCCTACAAGACGAGTACTTGCAACTATCAAGACAAATGAAGTCTATAGCACTTCATTCCGGCCAAAATCCTTCCTTCATAAACTTGATTTTGGTCTAAACAGCCTCCAATTTGGGCTCAAAACTGAGAATTTTCCCTTATTTCCTCACTTACACATCTTCAACACTAGAATATGCAAAGTGAAGCAAAATCTACACAAAAGATGTGATATGTGGGTGAAATGCATGCAAATTGAACTAAAAATCTAAAAATTAAGCATTTCACACACATATCACATATCTAGTGTTCATGTAAAATTACTAAATACGAGTAGGTGTCTTCTGTTGCATCTGGAAATGCTAATTCCTCTCAGTCCTCAGAATAGTTCACTTGAGAAATTCTCCTCAATTGCCCCAAATTTGTCTGGGAATGGCCAGTTCTTCCATCTTTGTCTTCCTGAAACAACTTAGCAAAACCTTCCCGACTTTACAACAAAATATGACTAAAATACTAAAGAAAAGATAAGGAAAATGGCTCAAACGAGGGAAAATCTAGAATTATGTGATTAAGTCTCCTACATAGCTACATGTTTGTTCTCTAATAGTTTCATCCAGTCCCCAGTTTTAGTGAGACATGGTGTATCCATTACAACTCAATTTTCCTATACATATAAAACTCACTCGATTTATGGTTTATTTATTAAAATATAATTTTCCTAATAATTTCCCCCTTTTTAATGTAGTCAAGACCATACGAGGAAAATAGAGGTTTACACAAACTGTCTGACTTCCCCGTTAATCCTTAAAAACTAAAAATAAAATCTTCCCCTTTAACATGTTAAGGAAATAAGAAGATACTCTCGACTAATCCATGGGATATAACTGGTTGCTTTTGTGCACACAAAATCAAATATTGAAGGGAACAATAAATACTTTGAGACAAAAAGACATTCTCTTCAAATATAACATAGGTCATATATCGATCTAAAAAAGGGGGGATCAGAGACATTATGTATCAATGTTGTCTACACATGTGTCTGAGCAAAGACTATCAGAGGAAAAAACAATTGGGGATAATCAATATTTCATGGCTAGCTAAACAATGTATCAGAGCTAAGCAAATGTTTGAGCAAGGTATATAAGAGCTTATCAAAAACATGTATCGAAATCCATCAAGATCATACACTTCTCTAGAACTACCAATAGATATACCTTGACCAATTAGTTTGGAAAGCAATACTGAAAGACTAATTATCCTTCTTTTTCTTCTTGTCATCATCTTTCTCATAGTGTCTTCTTTTTTGGCTTCTTTCTTATATCTGACTACCTTTGCTTTTGCCTTGATCTGTTGAACTAGTTCCAAGATTAACTTCTTTTTCTCTATAAGTCTTTCCTCTACTTTCTACTTCTTCTCTATTAGTTCCTGCACTTAATTCTTCCCCCTTTCTCACTACATCAAAAGAGATGGACCTCTCCTGCTCTTGTCGATCCAACCAAACATGGAGTCATGAGAATTCATTGATCTTTTCACTCCTAAGCTAATTGTTGGTAGAGTAAATTAGTGCAGAGAGTAGTTGAGTATTCTTATGTAATAATTGTTAGCTATTGCGAAGCATCTTTGCAAAAATTACCACAGACTTGCATCATGATTTCCTATCACTAGAGCTTGAGATACAGATAGTTCCATGGACTAATGAAATGACAATATTGGTAATGCATGAATGCAATGAAGACAATACAGTAGGGCCTAATTGAGATGGTGGCATGTATTGGTCTGTTTCATCAATCATAATTGATTTTGTGAGTGCCCAGTGTTCTCTCATTTGGATGCAGTATGGAAATTAGGTTCTCCACCTATATTTCTAAGATCATCAACAATAGTTATTCCATAAGTGTTAACTTAGTGCACACCCTTCTTGCAGTTCTTCTACAGTAATTGCTACTTAGATTCCTTTCATATGTGATCTATCCACTTCTTCCCGAGTGACTGACTCTGTTAGCATTTTCTTCAGACTTGTCTCTTTCATGTACATACCATTCTAGTTGGAAGTGTGTTTGTCTCACAATTAAGTCAATATTTTCAGCATCTCTCTCGTAACCGATTTATTGAATGCATGGTTTAATTGTTGCCTTTTGTTCATTCAAAGGTGTATTTGCATTATCACCTTAATTTATGAGAATAGATACCGTTGCAAGTAGTTGTATTGATGCGTGCAACTCTCGTCGATTAATAGGATTCTGATCTACATTGGCATCTTCTTGAACTCTCTCTTCATTAATTCACAAGATAGCTTCTGAGGAATGATGAGACTGTTTGGAAGTGGATGAAAAGCTCTAATCTCTGTCACTCTTCTTTCAATGTCATTCGTGAAAATGGTTCCAACGTATTCATATCTCTTCAATCCGTTTGCCAAAAGTCTATCACCTTGCCAGTAGCTCACGCCATATCGGCTTAATAAAAGTGAAGATTATGTAGGATCGGAATATACAGCAGACAATGCGAATTATCTTTTATTATTTCTTTTGCACTTGGATCGCTCTTAGGATATCAAAATAAATTATCCAACTAAATAAATAAGACGAACCTATGCATGCACCTAATATTTAATTGCGAATGGTGGATTAAAAAAAACCTCAACTCTAGTGGTTGATAACTTGAGCTAGATTCAAGGTTTGGCATTCCAACAGATCTGATGTTCTAGTATGTTCTGTTGCTCGTTGGAAATCTGGTGATGATATGCTACCGAGTTACACCAAAGCTGATGAAATTAATGTTTCTACTTGGTGGAGTCACCGTTGGCTTAGATCACTCTCTCACAAATGTGTTTTGTGTTTTTTTGTGTGTAGATCTGAGAGCAGAGAGCCTTTTATAATATTAGAGGTTGTAAAACCTAAAGTTAATGGGCTCAGAGTAGTTTGTGGGCAAGTGTAGGGATCAAATGAAAATAATAAAACGAGCCCTCCTTATTAATTAATTCTCCCTTATTCAACCCTAAACATAATTAATTAATGAAACATTGATTTGTTTCCACAAAAGAAATCAATGCTGACTCACCGCTTTATTTTCATGTTATTAGGAACATGTTACTTTAGACTTGTGTGTTCGACATAATTAAGGTTTCATATATTTATTAATTAATTTGGCTTATGTCAATTAGCCATAATTAATTAATATCTTATTTACTGAGTAGTACCACTTACTTGTTTTCACTTATGATTGAATCAATGATTCAAGTTGCAGAACATAGCATAAAGAGCTTTGTGAGCTCGTCAGTGTTAGGACTTGAATAATAATCTTTTTTTTTATTAAAGTGCATTTACATTTTACTTATCTCATATCTACGAACAAACATACTAGCAAAAACAAAGATATCTTGTTATCTCATCGATAGGGAGATAATAAGATGTGTAGGAGTCGCAGAAGATCATATGGATCATTTGACCTAGTGAGATAAACATATTTATATCAAAGCCGAGATGCTTGATGATTAGAATGTATGTGTATGCCACAACATAGTCGATTATAAGTTGTTGGGAATTATCCCTAAAATCTCACTTAGGACTTATTTGTAAAA
>JAPKLW010000407.1:289705-320392 GCA_026898455.1 Plectranthus barbatus | reverse complement strand
GACGCTGGTAGGACTTAGGATTTGATCCACCAAAACTAAGATCTATAGAAGTAGCTACTGAGGGAGGGAAACTTAGACAAATTTCCCAACAATTTCCCCCTTTTTGGTGCGATCAAAGCCTAACCAGCGAGCACTCAGCTGATGAGGAAAGTTACAGAAAATTTCAGGGTTTTACAAATAAGCCTATCAGATCTAAACCCATGAAACCACTTCCTCACATCAGCTCTAACTAAAATCTTCCCCCTCAAACTAAGAGGGATATTGCTCGTTTAAAATATGAAAATTGAGATCAGAGCAAAAATAGATTTAAAGTATGTAGACGAGTGCTGGTGCTGATTACACTGGATGTGTAAGTTCAGCTGGTAAGTAAATACTTGACAATTGTTGGACAATGAGAGGTTGTCATCAACTTGTCAGTCAGCATTCCATTAGTGATGGAGCAATTACAAGTACAGGAATTGGTAACTGACTAGACTAGCTGATACATATTTACTTACAACAAAATAGAGAAACTAGACTATGGCTTGGATGATGATCTTGGTGATTGAGTTCTCGCGCTTGTGATAGACCTCAGGATCTCTGTAAGTGCGGCCATGTCTTGTTCTCTCTTCAGCCTTTCCTCAGCAGCAATCCGTCTCTCTTCCTCAGCAAGTCGGGCTCTCTCTGCTTCAGCCAGTGCTCGCACCCTTTCCCCCTCTTGGATCCGCGCCAAAAAGGTGGAGACACCGGCGGTGACGGACTCCATTTGTTGAGCAATTTCAGTTCGGAAGGTGGCGAAGCGCTGATCCATCCTGGCATCAATGAGTGCAAGAAGCTGCGCAGGAGGATGGATCTCGGAGATTGGCTGCGCTGATACTTCCATGGAAGAGGAAGGCACATCAGTTGCGGAAGGAGCCATTGCTGGTTCAGATTCAGCTGATTCTTCCATTGGGGTTGGCTCCTCCGCTGGCACTGCAGCTGCAGCTGGTTCCTCCGCTGGTACTTCGACTGCTGCTTCTGCTGGCTCCACTACTGGCACTGCTGCTGGAGCTGGCTGGACTTGTTCAAAAACGGGTGGGGCTGTGAATTCCACCACTTGCCAGTCCATATGATTTGGGACTAGATCGCCCGAAACAGTAGGAACAGGGGGGACGGCAAGGGTCAGCCACCAACCACGAGAGGGATCCTCCTCTACTAAGTGGTCTACCAGCAGAGCGCTGGCAGCCATGTCGAACAATATAGCATGGTAGGGAGGGATCCTCGGAAGATTGACCAGTATTCGGATGCGTCTGAGCGCGTAAACCATCTGGTAGCCGCGGCTGGTTAGGTGGAACTGGAGAAAAGGTAACTTCACCAATTTCGGACGCGGGAGGCCGGAGCTTCCAGTCAGTCTGCGATAGTCAGCAATCTTTTTCAAACAGCGCTTGATCCTCCTGATGGACAGCTGTTGGGGGTTCTCAGCATCTGTATCCATGAATGCGTGAGCCCACTCCTCCTCCGCTCTCCAGTAACCAAGTCCGAGCCGGGCGTATAGCACAGAGCGCTTTTCCACAGTTAATCGGCGCTCGCATCGGTCAAAGATCTTCCACCTCCGGAACTCCCTAAACAGCTCCGGATTCACTCTCCACAGATATTGGAAATCTGCAATCATCTCGTCATCGACGTCACTCTCTACTTCCACCGTGATGTTCTCCGCATATTCATACAATGTGGAATTGTAATATTCCACCGGCTGCAGGGGCAGGCACCAGTCATAAATTCTTGAAGCATAAACGGACTGGTGGGGGAGGCCGCTGGTCGGGATTATGTTGAAGATTGAGAATTCAGGCACCCTGGAATTATAAAATGCCATCTCCCCGCGGTGCTCCCACCGGTGCACCCCTGTCACTTGAGCCTGAAAGTCGTCCTCATCGATCAGGTGGATGTAGTGAATGCTGCTCATGTAGGACCTTCTTTCTCGTCGCTCAGCGCGTCCTGGTGCTGATGAGGATGCCGCTGGTCGTCCCGAAGATGTTGAGGCTTCAGAAGATTTTGGACGACCGGCATGAGCACGAGCCTCAGCATCAAAAACAGGGAAAAGATCCTTCGGCTCCATCCTCTGCACGGTTGAGCGATGTACCACTGGCGGTGGTTGTTCATCTGCCACTCCACCAGTGGTCTCCATGTCCGCGGCCTCCTCTTCCGCCGCTTGCTCCTGTTCCTCTGATTCAGACTCTTTATCAGAGGAACTCGCCAGTTTTACCGGGGTGGTCGCCCGCACTTCTTCTCCTCCACTGGCATCCCCATGCGCAGCCAGTGGGATTTCTCCTTTATCACCATCACCTCCACCATCCCCTTGCTCAGGTGGAGGGACGTCAGCAACTTCCTCTTCCGGTTTGTACTCATCCACAAGGGATAGTACGTCCTCGTCAGCGCCCATCACCAGCAGGCGTGTAAAGGATTCATCGGGTAAGATCTCGCCTGGTGCTGGTGCTGGTGGCACGGTACTTGTTGAAGTCTCGGGGACTCCCCATTTTCCCTTGGCCACCTGGCGCAATTGGTCGGCCAGTTGCTCCTGGCGCCTGGCCTCGGTCTCAGCCTTGATTTTGGCAAATCTTTCATCACGGGCTGCCAGCTCAGCCTCTCTCTTCTGCTGGGCGACAATGGCTCGCAGCCTGGATCGTGCTTGTTTCTTCTTGATAATAGAGGCGTGCTTCGCCTTCTTGGCCTCTTCGGCCTCCTTCTGGGCTCTGGTCTGGATTCGCTTCCTCTTGCGAGTCATCCTCTCGAGGGTCTCCTCCTCAGTCAGTCCCAAGACGGACTTCTTGACTGGAACTGAGATCTTTCCAGACGCAGGATCATAAGCAGTAGCTTGCGGAGGCTGCTGGTGCTGGTGGGTCTTCGGCTTCTTGCGGGATGGAGGCTTGGTGGCTGGTACCAGTTGTACTTCTCGAGGATGAACGCCAGTAGCCTCAGCCACCGCTTCCTCCATCGTAGAGAAGAGAGACTCCGTCTCTAGCTTTCGCTTCAACTCCGCCTTCGCCGCTGCTGGCAGTGGGAGAGCCACAGCTGGCACTTGCTCCCCCAGGTCTTCTGAATCCTCTTCAGAAACGGCCTCATCAGGGTTCACTGCCTTCTTGCCTTTCAACCTGCGCGGCTTCTTGTAATCGGGGTCAGCCTGCTTGACCTTGGAGACTGGTATAAAGTCTGAGGGGACCAGTCTCTCCCCTTGGTCAACGCGTCCACCCATCTCCACTTCCAAGATGTGGCTGATCCGCAGCCCGAACGAGACTGCGTGGGCAAATTTCCCTTCAGTCGGCACGGTGATGTTCCGCGCCACATTCTCCAGCAATCGGCCAAAAAAGAATTCGGCCCAATTTCCCTGTACACCATCTACCAGGGCGCACATCACTGAGAACTTGTGCAAGCTAAGCTCGGCGTAGGAGCCGACTTCATATTGTAGCATGCGCACTACAATGTCGCACACCATTTGCCAGTACTCCTCCATCTCGGACTTCTTCATGCCAGTCCGGAAGCAGTGACTTCTTCTTTCTTCCACTCCGCCCATCTCCTCCGGAATTCCTCCGTATTATCCTGATGATACGTGGCCACTTCCTCGCCAGCGCTTCTCATCCCAAACATGTTGGCGAGGTATTCTGCATCGATTGTGATCAGGTGGCCGAAAACTGACGTGGTGAATGACTTCCTGTTGTCAGCTATAACCGCCCGAGCGTAGAATTCGGCTACCATGTGAGGGTGGAAGTTTCTGGGGGTCGCCGTGAGGTACGGTCGGAGCTGTTCTCGGTCAATCATCTCCATCAGCTCCTCGCCGAAATGTTTCAGGGCTAATTTCTCATTCAAAATTTTCTCCTTTTGGACCTGAGCAGCCCTTATCTGTGCGTTGGAGAGTTGATGTCGGGTCGGCGGTCTATTCAGCTGAACCAATCTGGCAAAAGGATGGCTATAATCAACGTCCTCAATCTTTACAATGCCAGTATATGATGGCATATGTGCTTCAGCGAGGGGTAGGTTCAAAGATTCTGAGGATGATGAAGTAGAGGGGCTATCAGCAGGAGGTTGCGAAGAAGACGCCATGACTTCAGAAAATATCAAAGGAAGTTTGAGAGAATTTGAACAGAGTTAGGGTTCTGAAGAATATGAGGGATCGTAAAGGAAAATCCGACGAAGGAGATCGGGTATTTATACGAAGGGCCATGCAGGATTAAACGACCGAGATGAATTCTCAGCAAGTAAGGATCGACGGTCATCAGCTGGCACGATTCCCTGTGGCAACGTGGGCGGTCGTGCTGACGTGGGCTACGCCGTGTAGCTGACATGGCGTTCTCTGATTGGTCGCAAATGTGCTTTTGACCGCGCAGTCACTGTGCGCATTAAATGTGGCATTAAATGCCGCATTAAATTCTGAGATACGCCCACGCAAGAGGATTTGAACAATCCCGCCATTTCTGTGACAGCTGGCACGACTCTTGGACTTCAAGAGATCGTCAGTTGAGAGCTGGGACTCAACTGGACATCAGTAATATAACTGGTCATCAGCAGGATATGCCAGTTGAATACTTCCCCCTGTCAGCATGGCCTCCTTACCAGTTGACAACTGGTACTTACGACTGGCTCCCGAGTACTTGGATAAATTGAGAGCTGGGACTCAATTTCATCAGTCGTAGGAAATTCGCCAGTTGTCTGCTGACAACTTGAAAGATTAAGAAAATTGAGAGCTTGGACTCAATTTTATTCCGCATTATCTTCTCTTCAAGAAATCCTCTCCTCATCATCGCTTGAAATTGGGAGCTGGGACCCAATTTCGCTTCAACTGATGGTTTGTGCTGGCAACTTCGGAATGAGAGCTGAGACTCATTTCCTTAGACAATTAAGGGATAAGTTCCGCCAGTAGGAATCATCAGTGAGCTTGAGATACCACTTAAATAAAAAACAACTAAGAGCTTGGACTTAGTCGTAATCAGCATCCTTCAGAAGATCAAGAACAGAATGAGAGCTAGGACTCATTCTTCCTCAACACTTGGGCTCGCATCAATCTCCAAAAGACCGAGTTTGATGCACAACTCCTTGAATCTTGCTTCTGGAAGGGGTTTGGTGAAGATGTCAGCCAGTTGATCTTCAGTTCTGATGTAGTCCACGCTGACATCCTTCTTCTCGACATGATCACGTATGAAGTGATGTCGAATATCTATGTGCTTGGTTCTAGAATGATGAACTGGATTCTTCGTGATGCACATAGCGCTGTTGTTGTTGCAATAGATTGGAACACAGCCAGTGTCCACTTCATAATCCTCCAGTTGTTGCTTGATCCAAATAATTTGAGCACAGCAACTGGCAGCGGCAACATATTCAGCTTCAGTGGTAGATGTAGCAACTGAGTGCTGCTTCTTGCTAAACCAACTGATTAGCTTGTGTCCTAGAAACTGACACGTACCACTGGTACTCTTTCGATCTATACGGCATCCAGCAAAATCTGAATCTGAATATCCAATGAGTGTAAGCTCATCATTCCGGGGATACCATATTCCAAGAGATTCAGTCCCCTTCAGATATTTCACTATCCTCTTTGCAGCTTCCATGTGTGACCTTTTCGGATTGGCTTGAAATCTGGCACACACTCCGACTGAGTACGAGATGTCGGGTCTGCTGGCTGTGAGATAGAGAAGTGATCCAATGATACCTCTGTAAATGGTAGGATCAACTGATTCCCCTTGTTCATCGAGAAATATCTGACAGCTGGTGCTCATTGGTATCCTTAGGGACTTAGTTTTCTCTGGGCAATATTTCTGGATTAAGTCCTTGGTATACTTCCGTTGACTGATGAAAATCCCATCAGTTGACTGCTGGACCTGGAGTCCTAGGAAGTATGTTAATTTGCCCATCATACTCATCTGAAATGAGTTCTGCATCAGTTGAGAAAACTTCTCGCAGAGAGATATATTCCTTGATCCGAATATGATGTCATCAACATAGATCTGCACCATTAGCATGTCACCTCCATCCTTGAGAAGGAAGAGAGTCCTATCAATCTTCCCTTTCCGAAATCCATTGCTGATAAGGAATTGTGACAGCGTTTCGTACCAAGCCCTGGGCGCCTGTTTCAATCCATACAGGGCCTTTCTCAGCTTGTACACTTTGGTGCCTATCTCAAAGCCTGGAGGTTGCTCGACATAAACCTCCTCCTTTAGCTCGCCATTCAAGAATGCGCTCTTCACGTCCATCTGGAATACTGTGAATCCGTGATACGCTGCATACGCAAGGAACAGCCGTATCGCCTCCATTCTTGCAACCGGTGCGAAGGTCTCATCAAAGTCGATGCCTTCACACTGCCTGTAACCTTTGGCGACTAAACGAGCTTTGTTTCTGACCACGGTGCCATTCTCATCTCGCTTGTTCTTGAAGACCCACTTGGTGCCAATCACTGACTGATGTGATGGTCTCTCCACCAAGTCCCAAACATTGTTGCGAGTGAATTCAGCAAGCTCTTCTTGCATGGCATTAATCCAATCAGCAGATTCTAGTGCAACTCCTATGGAAGTAGGTTCCATTTGAGAAATAAAGCAACTTAGGAGTGCACTGCCGTGGCGAGTCTGGACAGAACCTTCTGGATCACCGAGAATAGCATCGGATGGGTGATCCCTCAGCCATTTGGGAGGACCAGCGACTGCTGGTGCCGGCTGTGAAATAGGTTCTTCTGTCCTGATGACTGGTGCTTCCACATTTTCACCAGTCGGAGCTGGAACTGCAACTGGCGGTTGACCTTCACCAGTTGGAACTTCTTCATCAGCTTCACTGTCTGACTGACCTCCTGAACCTTCACCAACGATGTCAGTATCAGCTGGTACCTCCATTCCAGCTGGTTCATCGTTGTCTTCTGGCTCAAAGATTCCAGTCGGAATTCCCCCTTGATTGTTGCTAGATCCACTCAGGGAGATTGAGTGTAAGGTCTCAGCAAGGTCATTTGCATCACCGATCTTCCCGGTTTGCTGATGGGCAACCGAGGGAACTGGTTGTGAAGATGATCCAGTCATAGGTCTAGTCGAATCAGTTGGTTGAGTATCGGAAGAATTCCTGCCCAACTGATCAACGACATCATTGACCTCAGGAACATCTTCAGCCAGTTGTTGTAAGGCCCTGCGCACTAAAGTAGCTTCATCAAAAACAACATTGCATGTTATTTCCACAAGTTTGGTGGTCTTGTTAAATACTCTATAGCCCTTGTGAGAGGGATGTCCATATCCGACAAAGACACCCTCATCAGCCTTAGGCGAAAAAGCATTTAACTTTGACTTGCCATTATTATGGATATAACATGGTGAACCGAAAGCACGGAGATGAGCTATAGAAGGCTTACGACCATAATATACTTCGTAGGGAGTTTTCTGGAGTCTGTCGTTGATCCCGCTTCTATTCTGAGTGTAGCCGGCCGTCACCAACGCTTCTCCCCAGAAACTCTGTCCTAAGCCGGACTCTGCCAGCATGGACCGGACCGCTTCTTTCAGCGTCCTGTTCCTACGTTCTGCCAGTCCATTTTGCTGCGGTTGCCTAGGTGTAGATCTTTAATGTTTGATACCAGCTTCCGCGCAAAAATCCATCAGCAGACTATTGCAGAATTCAGTCCCATTGTCCGAACGTATCCGCTTCACCACAGCTTCTCTCCGTTTCTGAGCTTGGATGATCAACTCTGGAAGAATGATCTTCACCTCATCCTTGGTTCTGAGAAGCTTTACCCATGTGTAGCGCGAGTAGTCATCGACTACCACCAGCGAATATCGTCGTCCTCCAATGGTTTGAGGTGCTACTGGTCCAAAAAGATCCATATGTAGCAGTTCGAGTACCTGACTGGTACTGGGGCAGACTGGCGACTGGTTCTTGAAGGACTTCTTAGTTTGTTTGCCTTGCTGGCAAGCCTTGCAAATTCCTTCCTTCTTGAACCCGCCCTTGGGAAGACCATCTACAAGATCATGCTTAGTCAGATAGTTAATAGTTTTGAAATTCAGATGACTTAACCTTTTGTGCCACAACCAGTTTGTTTCCATGGAACTGGTGGCCACGAAGCATGAGTCAGTCTTCCCGCTATGCCAGTCGACGACATAAAGTCCTCCTTTGCGAACACCTCTCAGCTTGGTCTCGCCAGATTCCTTGTCTTTGATCTGGCACTCTGATTTCTCAAAGGTAATTGTGTACCCGTAGTCGCACAGCTGACTGATGCTCAGGAGGTTGTGCTTGAGGTTGGTGACAAGGGATACATTTATGATTCTGACATCGTCCTTCTCGATGCAGCCCTTGCTGATAACTCTGCCCTTTGAGTTATCACCGAATATGACTGGAGGTCCTTTGACCTTGGTAAGATCTGAAAATAGAAATTCTTCACCAGTCATGTGAGCGGAGCAACCACTGTCTATGATCCACTCGCTCGATCTATGAAGCTGTGTCGCATGATCCTGTACCTGCAAGAAAGAAATGAGATTCATTTAGGTCCCCGATCTTCTGCGGGTCCTGCAGGGTTAGATCGCTGGATAATTCCTTTCGGAATCCAGACTTGGGTGATTTTCAGCTTGGTTTTATCCTTGCTGACATCATTAACAGCCTTTCCCTTCCTTTTGAAATAATGAATGCGTTTGGTTTTGGAAGGTGAGGTTGTGTGTGTATCTCCCTTGGAAGTACGCTTCCGCTGGGAGCTTCGGAAATGCTTTTCCGGTACATTGTGTTGCCTTGGTGGTCCCTGAGGACATGGACCACCACGGTTAGCATTCATAGCCCTTTGTGAAAACTTTTGATTGGGCTCGTGCCTCTGATAGGTGTTCCTCCTATCAGGTATTGTCCTTCTCTCAGAATTTCTCTGAGATTGGGACCCCTTGTAAGTATGCTGGTGACTGGCATACTTAAGAGGTTGTGCGTGGAATCCCTTGACAGCTGGTGCTGGCTGTCGGATCCCACTGGCAGCTGACGCTGACTTCCTTGCCTTAGAATATTTCGGCTTAGTCTGCGTCCTTGGGTGTGCTGGCGTCCTGTCAGCAGAGGATCTTGCCAGTTGAGGATTTTGTCGTGATGACTCACCTATGTATCTGGACTTATGGTTCCTATGCTGATTACCCATTCGGGACTGACTGGTATTACCAGCTGGTGCTGATGCACTTACCAGTTTGCCCTTACCCTTACCAGTAGTGATTTGTTCGGGCTGGTTTATGCTCAAATCCTTTGTAAATCCCAACCCGGACTTATCAGAAGGCTTTCTCCAATGACTTAGAGCTGCTTCCAAGTCTTTTGAGCCTTTATTTAGAAAATTTATTCTATTTTCTTGCTCCAGAACGAGATTGTGAAAATTATTTCGCTCAGTTTTTGCAATTTGAAAATCTTGGAGCAACTCAAAGTGAGTCTTTTTCAAAGTGGCTAGCTCTTCACTGATTGACCTCGATTTTTCAATCTCCTTGGTCAAAACAGAAATTTGATCTTTCAGCGAAGCATTTTCGCCAGCCAAGACATTCTTTATTTCATAAAATTTTAAAAATTCTTGTTGAAGAATGTCTATTGTGACAGCTTCTGAGTCGGAGCAACGCGACTCAGAATCGTCTAAAATGTGAGAAGGCATGATATGCATTGGGGGAGCTGATGATTGTACCTGATCATCAGCTGCAAGTGCCTCTTCACTGTCAGCACTTCCTTCAGCTGATTCTTCTCCGAAGGCTGCCATAAGTGCCAGTAGAGCTTCCTCTTCTGACTCTTCATCTGACTCATACTCTCCGTCGTCATGGTCAGGAATGTTAGGAACTTCTGTCCTGGTCAGCATGGCCTTGGCAATGGCCTTGGATGCTCGCTCTTCAAAGAGCTTCTTCAGCCTTTCCCGCTCATCTTTATCCACCTGTGGACATTCAAATTTAAGATGATAAGGGGATTGGCACTGATAGCAAGCACGGGGAGCTCTCTTGATGAATTTTCCATCAGATGAGCTTAGAGATACTCCCTGTTTCGACTTGGCTTTCTCCAGGAGAACGGCCAATCTCTTCATCTGTTGCTCAAGGTCAGTGATAGAGCTCTCGCTGCCTTTTGAGTTAGATCCCGATGTGGCTGGGATCTCTTTCTGCTGGTTATGCTGGGCAGCAGGTCTGTCAGCATGGAAGGGCTTCTTGTGCTTCCATTTGAAGTCCTTCTTGACGAAGTAAGCTTCGTCTTGAGCTTTGATGCTGGGGGATCCCATGTTCCGGATGGCCTCATTCTTGTTTACTATCTGGATATCCCACTCGTGTGCCTGCAGTTGAGCAAATAACTCCTTGGGAGTCATCTTGGACAAGTCCTTCTCCTTCAGAGCTGTGGTCTTCACGAACCAGTCCTCCTTGGGCATCTTGGACAGGATCTTGGCGTTAAGATCTTCATTTGAGCACTTCCTGTCCAGTGACTTTAGCTCGCTGACGATGGCGTTGAATCTCGCCTCCATCTCCTTGATGGTTTCTCCAGGCAGCATCTGGAAGGACTCGTACTTGTCCACTGCAACCTGCAATTTGTTGCGTTTCATTTGATCAGTTTCTTGACATAGACTATCAAGGTAATCCCATACTCCCTTGGCATTGTCAAACTGGAGGGCTTCCTCCATCAGCGACTCTGGAAGAGAAGCCAGGATCAACTCGTGAGCAATGGAATCCAACTGATTCCGCTTCCTGTCTTCGGCGTTCCATTCGTCTTGAGGCTTTGGGATCACAGCAGCTGGACGATCTCCTAGCTGGTGCTGTATCTTGGTGATCTCGATTGGCCCTTTCTCCAGCACATCTTTCATTTCCGGATGGATGCTCTTCAGAGAAATGAGCGACCTCTTTCGCCATATATCATGTTTCTCAGTCTTGTAGTCGAGTAGCTTCGGAGTATTCATCTTCGTGTACCTGAGCTAATCAACAGACAAACAAAGGAGTGCAAGGAAACGTGGATCACGGTCGTAAGCGACTCAGAAACAATCGGTCTATAAGAACCGACTGCTCTGATACCACTTGTTGGTCCCGGTTTTTCAGAGTTTAACACGTTACGCAGCGGAAATAATATAAAGTAAACGTTTTCTTGCACTTGCTGGTTAACCAACTGACTGGGACCTGTCAGCTGGTGATTCAAAACTTAGAATATTTTAGGCCTTGTTTGCGTAGTTATCAGTTTTCAGAGTATACACCAGCACTTGGGTGCTGGGTTTAAAATAAGAATGTAATGCAGAAAACTGATAAAGACAAAGGATTTATAGTGGTTCGATCAACTGATCTACTTCCACTCTCCAGTCGTAGCACTAGATATTTCACTAAGAGTAATCGGGTACAAGAGTCCTACGATCTATCTCTAGCTGGTGAATGCCTCGTCCACCAGTTCACTAGATCAACCGCTCCCGGCCTTGTTTCCTTCTTCAACTCTGATCAGCTGGTGGAGTGCGAGCACGTCACTTCAACCTCCACAGCTTCACTGGGTGTTTAGTTCTCCCAAGAACGTATCTTCTCAATACGACAAACTGCCCGTGATAACTCAAGTGCTGGCTGGCACAAGAGCTGCTGTGAACTTCCTCGGAAGAGAAAGAGCACCAAAGAGATCAGTAACTTACAAGCTGGAAGCTTGAAGTCTCGTGTTTGAATAAATCAACACACGGTAAGCCTTTAGAAGGCCTCGAAAGTGTTCTGCTTGCTTGCAATAAAGTTTCAGACTTTCGGTAGTTGAGCGAGGGAGAAGAGTATTGAATGTCAGGAAGCAAGCGTCTTAAATGTTGGTGGTTCCGACCTATTTATAGACGCGGGATCCCATTCAAATCTTCTAGCCATTTGGACACATCCGGAAAAGGTCTCTGTCCTAGCATGTCCTTCTGACGGCGGCAGGTATGTTTTTCCGGAAAGTCCCATACTTTTGTCCGCTTTATCTGACATTGATCTCTTTATGTCAGAACGGCACTATTCGTCAGTACGAGGAATCGAGACTGGTGTCTTGTAACTGATGGACTTTAAGGTATCCTCCTTAAAGTCATACTCTGTCAGTTAATTCCTCGACGAATCTTCTTTTTGTCTCTAAGACTCTGGGAGAGAGAATCTGGAATTCTGCTGGTAACATCCGACTGGTAGATCAATCTGGTGATCTTGTGCTGGCAGTCTCTGCTGGTGACTTGCGCTGGCACAATCTAAGTCTACCAATATGTCTGATGTTAACTCTTGGAATCTCCCATGACTGGTGGCTTCACCGCTGGTGAATAGTGTCAGTGAGAACACGTATTCTGCTGGTAGGATTTGTCAGCCGCCTGCTGGTGAAATCCTTCCCAACTGGTGAACAGTAACCAGTCATTAGCTCTTCTCATGCTGGTGAACAGTGTCAGCACGAGTCTTTGTCAGCCGCCACCTGATGAAACTTTTCCCAACTGGTGAACAGTACCAGTGGTAAGCATTTCTCATGCTGGTGAACAATGTCAGCATGAGTCTTGATCAGCTGCGACTTACAACTCAAAAAAAGACCTAAACAGGACTTTACATTTGAGAACTAGAGCTATCTAGAGACAACTGACGCTGGTAGGACTTAGGATTTGATCCACCAAAACTAAGATCTATACAAGTAGCTACTGAGGGAGGGAAACTTAGACAAATTTCCCAACACTACTGTATCTCACCGCTAGCAGACCAGATATCTCGTATGCCGTGGGATTATGTGCCAGATATCAAGCCAAGCCTAAGAAGGTTCACTTTGACACTGCCAAGAGAATTGTTCGCTATCTGAAGTGTACAGAAGGATTAGGAATTTGGTATCCCAGAGAAGATGGTCTAGCTCTGAGTGGATATTCAGATTCTGATTTTGGAGGATGTAAGATTGACAGGAAAAGCACTAGTGGCACATGTCAATTTCTGGGACACAAACTCTTTAGCTGGTTCAGCAAAAAGCAGCACTCGGTTGCTATCTCCACTACTGAAGCAGAGTATGTAGCTGCTGCTAGTTGTTGCTCACAAATTCTATGTATAAAGCAACAATTACAAGATTATGGGATTTCTCCTGAATGTGTACCCATCTATTGTGACAACAATAGTGCCATGTGCATCACAAAGAATCCTGTTCATCACTCTCGGACCAAGCATATTGATATTCGTCATCATTTCATACGAGACCATCAAGAGAAGAGAGATATCGATGTTCGCTATATATGCACCGAAGATCAAATAGCAGACATATTTACAAAGCCCCTTCCAGAAACCAGATTTATAGAGTTATGCTTGAAACTGGGATTAATGGAATTAGATGCTGACGTGGATGAATGAGTCCCAGCTCTCATTCTTTCTATAAGGATATTTTTGGAATTTGGTTGATAAATATTATATTCTGATTGCTATGTCTTCGATCTGTTGAAGATATCTTGACGTTACTACACTACAAAATGCTGAACAATGTCATGAAAATAGTTGAAAAGAAGGAATCTAAAATCAGCATATTCATTCAACCGAAGGATTACAGACTTCGAAGGCTATCAGATACATCCAACTCTACACCATCGGGTGCTACAAATCTAACAACATTTTTGTGGACACAAAAGGAAGGAGAGCTCAGAGCATTCGTCAACCACAGTTCGGAAAATGAGCCCTCAAAGGATAAAAGTCGAATCCCATCAAAGGGATACCTTCAGAAGCAAGATGAGGGAACGTCTGATCAAGCAACCAACTTAGCTGCATGGCAGCTGGCAGAGGAAACTGAGGAAAGAGATCGATGCATCTCTTCACTCCATCAAAGAAGAATTCCACCCAATCAACGTCATTCATCTCTGCATCAATGGCCATCATGGCCCTCCATATCCTTGGGTTGAACACATAATTGTCAGCAGGGACGCCAAAGGTGACATTGCTAACAATGTCAAAAATGACTATGTACTCCTCCTTCAACTCCAAACATGATGGAGTTGGTGAAAAGTCACAGTTGTCAGACTGCCTCCACTTATTCCAGTAGCCGAACTCTGGAGCAGTCAAATGGCGGAAGACATCCATGACGCGAGTAGGACCCCGAGGAAGGCCAAATTTCTGAGAGAACAGGGCCGGAGTCCAGCAAACCACTTCATTGTCGAAGTAACTCCAAATAGCATCATCATCGGTTTTACTGCTGAAGATAAAACTTTGAAGAGCTCGTTTCTGATAGCGGGTCGGCATCGTAGTCAGAAACTGGGTCAGGCAACTCTCATGAAGAGCTCCCATAACGACGTTGGCAACACGATAATTGTTACCATATTCAAAGTACAACCCTGATTCATGAAGAATCTGGTTGCGAGTGACAGACAAATCACTTGGAGCAATGGTAATACGATGCATTTTGAAGCTAGTGAAGGAGAAAATGCTATGCAAAGTGGAATGGAAAAGATAAAGTTCCAGTATACAAGTGCGTCGTTCTTTATAGCAAGATTATGGCTCTATCCATAGTGGGAACACTCTCCCAAAAGTGTCCTGTCAAATGAATTCAAAACTCAGAGGAACGGAAGTCGAGGAGTCTCGACAAAGGGGGAAACGCCACCTGACTTGATAAGGCTACTTACGGCAAGCCGACCTATCTGAGTATTCTGGCGTTCTCTTCCACGAATGCTTAAAGAAGACACCAAAGGATATCCCAAATCCTTGATTAAGACAGAAATCTGCCGTCTTAAATGATAGCACTTGATGACCTTGAGTGGAAAATGGTAGCTCACATCAGACACAGGAAGGTTGCTACAGACACTCAACACACTCGAAAGACAGCTTGCTGAGACTATGACGCAAGCATATCAGAAACAAAGTATCAGAAGAGATATTATCTCTATTTCTTGGATTTCTTGAAGACATCGTTACTTATTCTGGAAGATGATTACATCTGCGGAAGATTATGGTTCTCTGCTAATATTGAAAATGCCGAGCAGAAATTGGTTGAAAATTCTGTTAACAAACAACAGACAACAAAACATAGTTGTGAAATCTTCATATATCTTTTCATTCATCGACAAAATGTCATTACAAAAGAAAAGAGGAAGATTACAAACAACAAGATCGCTATTCTAGGAGGAAGAAGGCCTGAACGGGAAGAAGTCCGCATTTATAAGATTCGTTGGTCCTTCTGTTATGTGAGGAAAACTCTGCTCCAACAGCCAACTAAATTGCATTCCATTCAGCAAAGGCACTGCCGGATAATACTGGACACAATCTCGAACTCCGTTGTAGATATATTTCGCCCAGTCTACCTTAGCTCCATCGTCAATGGACATCATGATTTGCCACGTTTCTTTTGAGAAGAAAGTGTCATCACAGTCCTCCCCCATCAACATATTATTAGCAATACGAAAGAGCACCCAATAAGGAGTGCGCAGATCGTATGCTGAGACAGACACACGGTGACCATTCAGGAGCAATATCCGTCACACGGTGATCGAAGACAGACCCAGGGCCTCTGGGAAGGCCGAATCAACGAGAAAAGACGTTCGGTGACCAATAGATGAGTTTGCCGCGGAAGAAACAGTAAATGCCATCTCCCTCCACATAGCAGTCTTCGATGAATTCTCGAAGAATATCACCTTGGAAACGTCTGGGAGTAGCAGTAACGAATTGGGTCAATCCACTGCGATTCAACTTCGACATGACAATCTCTGCCACTCTCGAATTGTTATCGTACAAAGAGTTCAAACCAGCCTCATGGAGGATCTGGTTTCGGCGCAATTCCAAGGATTGACCAGGAGAATCCATTTTCTTGAAGATCTTCTGAAAGAGACAAAAGGAGAATACTCAGTTAAAGAGCTTCTGTGATAATAAAGGTACACACAAGAAGGACATTTATAGGGGAAGAGTCATAACTCTGTTCACGAAAATTGATTTGTTTCGATTCAGAGTTAATGATTATCTGATATACAACGAATAGAAAGACGTCACGTCAGATCGGTCAAAGTATTTCTTGACAAAGTAAACGACGCTTGGAGAACAGCTTACACTAAAGATCGACGTTTCATCTACTAAGAGATGAGACTCTGCTAGAGATGAAGATTCTGCTAGTAATGAGGACTCCGCTAAGCGAATGAGAACTCTGCTGAAAAGTAAGGGATATGCGAGATAATGAAATCTCTGCTAGAAATGATATCTCTACTGAGAGATGAGATCTCTGCTAAAGATGAAGTCTCTGCTAGAGATGAAGACTCTGCTAGAGATAAGATCGCTACTAGAGAATGAGATCCCTGCTAATCACGAAGGTCTATGCTAGACGATGGATGCTCTGCTAACTACTCTGCTAAATGATGGATACTCTGCTAGATAACGAAAGCTCTGCTAATTACTTTCTAAAGCGATATCTGCTACGCTTTCAGCAGAACATATATCCTTGCTACCAATCAGCGATCTGCTACATTCTTAGAAGAAGCATATACAGCAGAATTTCTTCATATTTGATTATCAAGGATATTATCAAGCAGATGTTTGATATTGAGCGCATATATATATGGGATTGTCTAAATCAAAACATAGACATCATTTTATATATAGTTCAAAAATAGTTACATGAACAGCGGATTCAATCAAATCAGAAAGGCGACATAGGCACAAAAGGATAAAAGTCTATTCCTCGAAGGTTCGAGGGACCCAGAGTGAGATCGGTAAATCTCTGCTCTAACAGCCAACTTAGCGGCATTCCATAAGGAAGGTGCAGTTGAGGTAACTGCTGCACACTCTGTCGGACCCTTTGGAAGACGAACGCCGCCCAGTCAACCTCTGCCCGATCATCAACCGCCATCATGACCTTCCAGACTTCACGAGAGAAGATCATATCATCCGGATTCACTCCCGCCAACATTCTACAGACTATCTCAAAGAGAACTTGATAGCGAGTTTGCAGTCCGTATGCTGATGGGGTAGGCGAAAACTCAAGATCAGAAGAACGCCTCCATCTCATCCATGAAGTCCACTCTGGAGTGATCTCATTGTTGCGGTAATCCATCACAGAAATTGGACCCCTCGGTAAGCCGAACTCCGAAGCAAATGTGTCCACCGTCCATCTCACCAACTGATTCCTGAAGACACCTACGATGGAGTCTCCAATGGGCTGACTCTGTCAGACGAAGAACTGAAGATGTTCTCTATGAAACGCATGAGGAGTCAAAGAGATGAACTTAGCCACACCACAAGCATGAAGACTGGACATGATCCATTCTGCTATGTGGTACTCCGTTTCATACTCTTCATACAGACCAGAATCACAGAGAATTCTATGGCGCGGAACGAAGAGAGGTTGAGTCTGCTCCATATCTTCGTATCAGTGAATTTTGTGAGAAGAAGAACAAGAGTTGCAAGAAGTCGTATCAAATGCATCGCCTGCTTATGCTATTTAAAGAAGAGCCATTGGTAACTGCTCACCTCTGAAGTTGAAGGGTCGCTGAGTAGGAGTGAAGTAACTCATTAATAAAAAGGTCAAATCGGAAGAGATTATGATCATGCATGAAAAGCAATGCCGGAGATTATCATGATGATACCATGAAATACGTGGTAGCATCTGCTTGATTTTATCCATCTTGGCTGCTGAAAAATCTCAAATCAGACGTGGGACGTTTGCTTTTCAATATAGAGAAACATTTAATGCATCTAGACGACGGCGACAAATCAGATTGTGCCACGTCATCCACACTCAAGCTACGAAGGACGTGGTTATACTCACGATCTGCCTCTCAACCCCAACTGTTGATTGAATTTAAAGGGCTTTCAATCCTCGTCGTCAATTTCTCCTTGTACTCCGAAATCTTCTACACCATAATTAGATTTCAAATCCCGACCAATCTTCAGAAACCCTTCACCTCCGTCCTTGCAAAACCCTCTCAAACTTCCCAGAAAAATTACTCAACCATGACTTCAAATCCAAATTCTTCAACCTCCTCACATCAATCTACAAATCCCGAATCTTCATCTTCAGAAAACTTAGACACTTCAGCCACAACTCGATTTCAACAGCCCACATTCATCTATCCAGTCACCACTTGCTCGCCCCTGCATGTTAGACATGCACCCGAGTTTACCGGTATTGAGAAGAAAGAGGACATTGATGAGTCCATTCCGTACGGCACATTGGTAACCATGGCCAGACAGAAGAAGCTGTCCAGTCATTCGGCGGAACGGAGACGAGTTGCCCAGATCATGAAAGACAGGGTTTTGTACATGCCACTCGCCAACAAAAACTTTCCCAAATGGATTTTAAATCTTCTTGATTCCGAACTGCTAGTAAGGTATCTCACTGCTGAACCTGATCAATTTCATCCGCACATGGTTGCTGAATTTTATGCTAGGGCTGTAATGAGTGATGATCAGAAGTCATTCAAGACATGTGTATATGGGAATATTGTAGAAGTAAATGCTGATCTGCTTTCCCGTACTTTTGGACTTCGAAACTATGGAACCAAAATCTCTCAGTATAAGGTGAATGATATAGCCGAAATGGAGAGACGATGGAACCTTTGGAAGAAGTCAGGAGAAAAAGGGCAACCTAGTACGTTTAAGGTTAACACCTCGATCAACACCTTGACAGAGGAATACAAACTCCTTGCCGAAATTGTGATAAAAATGCTCCAGTGCGACGCTGGTTCATACTCGGAGCTCTCAGCCAAGAAGTATGCCGTGATGATGGCATTAAACGACAATGTTAAGGGTAATTGGGCTGAGTTCATATTTGAACGATGGGCAGAGCATACTAAGAAAAATGCTCATATGGAGATCGATGGAACATTCTCCTCGCATGTAAACTTTGGGCTGAAGATTAGTAAATTCTTGGAAATTCTGTTTACCAACACAGGCATGGATCGTGGAGTTGCACTCCTTTCCACAGACTACATTCCTGTCACTAGACACAAGCCTAAGCCGATCAATATCAGAAATCCTCGAAGGTTAAAAGGGAAGTCTAATGTAGATAAGAATAAACCTACATCCCCAGAGGAACCAGATGAAGCTAGTTTAGCAACACTCACACTTTAACACTCCATTCCCATAACCGAAGAAGAATTAGCAGTGTTGAAGAGGAATGCAGAAACAGATCATTGTTTCAAAAATCTTGAGGAAATTGAGAAGTTAGGGAACTTACCAGTTGACCAGATCAACGACATAATGACTTCAAAGGAAGCAGAACAGATTCCAACCACTCTTGGAGCACAGGCACTACCTATTCAACCAAACAAGAGAACCGCAACAACTCCTCCTGTGACTAAGGCAAAGAAGAAGACCAGGAGAAAGTTGGAACTACTTACGGATAAGGAAGCATTAGAGAAAGCAGAAGCAGAAAATAAGAGTGCTACAGCTGCTGAAGGAATTGATACAGCAGAAAAGGAGTCTACAGAGAATGTTACTGAGGACACCACTGATCCAGATTACATCCCTAAGTCTCTCAGGATTGCAGAAGAACGCAGTCAGGAAACAAGAAAAGCAAAGAGAAGGCGCATAGCTACTCTAAAGGAAATCGAGAAGAAAGATTACCAAAAGTTCATCAGTAACTTGACATTCGAAGGCAGAGACAGGAACTTCGAACGAGTCAAATCCGCTGCTGAAGAATTTATGGCCCAGAAAAGAGCTGCTAAAGAAGCTAGCAAAGATGTCAGTGCTAGCAGAGGAGTCGAGGCTAGCATAGTAAATGAAACATCAGCTGAGCATATGAATCATCCATTAGCAGAAAGGCATGATGCTGGAGAAAATCAAATTCCAGCAGAGAATGAAGAAATAGCAGATACTTCAGCAGATGCTATCATAAGGGATGCTACAGAAGATGCAGCTGCTGATCTTCTTCATCTAACAGAAGAAGCTGCGAAGAAAGGAAAAGGAAAGGCTGATTCAGCAGAAGAATCAATTCTCAATCAGTCACCTGATCAGCAGATTAACATTGAAGAAGAAGAATTATCAGATACAGAATTCACAAAAAGGCTGGAGTCTGGAGCATTCAATGAAACTCACTACCCACGGGAAAAGTTTCGCAGACGAAATAATGCAGAATCTAGTGCGATTCAAAATGTTGAAGATCAAGTCGAATCACTCATCAATCCTGGTTCAGCGAAAGGAAAACCAGACGAAAATATGTTAGCAGGACTGCCGGTGCAGACACCCCTAGCAGAACATCGAAGGAAACACTCGTTGGTAATCAATCTGCTAACACATTAGAAGAGAAATTAGGTGCTGAAACGCCTCAACTAGAGGAAAATGATTCTCACCTCACTGAACCTGAATCATCTTGCATCTCTGAATCTGACTCCGATGGAGAAGCTGAAGAAATTTACAATGCAAAGTTCTTGCTGAAAGAAACCACAGGATCAGAGGCTATTCTTCGAGTACCCCTCAATGGGCTGCCAGGACGTCGCTATGGACTCCGAAGAATTAGTCAATGGTGTGCAAAGGTTCATCCCAAAGACGTACCTAACTCTGATTTAGGACCTATGGCTGAAGAAATAGAGCAGTTTGTTGAATCTGAAACAAAAAGAGCCATAGCAGATCTATTCTACAGTGAGTTGGATGAATCAATACCCGAAGGACGCTTATTGGCAGAAGAGTTCCGTCGATGGAAGAAGTTTGATTATATCATGTATCAACTCTGCTTCGAAGAGAAGATGATATGTATCGCAGCTAAAGGATTAAACTTTTGGAGGTGTGAGGAACGTTGGTGCTTTGATTGGATTGATCATGTTCCAGGGATGAAACAATTCTCGGATAAACAAGTGATGTGCAGACTTCAAGCCATCCGAGAACACCGTTCCCTCACGAAAACTGTTGGATTACCCAAGTCCACCTTCGTACCTGATGGATACTCTGATGCTAGAGTTGAATTGTCTAAACGACAGGCAAAAGCTGCTGTTGCCTACGAAAAACATCAGTTGGAATATGAATCGCAACAAGAGGAGCGTCGGAAAGCTCGAAGAGAGGCACTGGCCACTGAGCGGGCTGCTCTGAAATTTGATGTGCAAATAATCAAATTCCTAAATCATGATATTCAGGAAATGGTTATGGAGGCTCAGGAAGAAGAGGCTCGAATTGCTCAGGAGTCCGCACAGATTCTGGAGGCCACCCATCGAATCATACTTGAAGAAGCTTGTTATCAAGCACATATGGAAGCAATTGCAATTCAAAGACAGCAATCACCTGCTCCAACAAACAGAGAGCTTATTGCAACCACTTCCTTCAATGCCACTCCTATCTCTTCCGTCCAGATGGTCTTTCCAATGAATGCTGATATGGCTGCTGCCTTTGACTCATACTTGCAAGTAACCATTGATGAAAGAATATCAGGGGCGACAGCTAATCTAAGAAGAGAAGTTGATGAGATACGGGGAGATGTATCTCATGTACAATCAGAGATCGCTGAAAACAAGCTGGCTATTTCTGAGAACAGGACAAGTCTTGAGGTCGTTCAAAAGGATTTAGCAGACACCAAGACTACCCTCGAAGACACGGTTGTGGCTTATGGTACAAACTTTTTGGCTGCAATCAAAGAGGGGGAAGAAAGAAGAAAGGCTGACCAGGAAAGAAGAAAGAAAAATGAGGTGGAGTTAGCCGCAAGGTTAGAGGAGATAAGGAGAAAAGAAGAAGAAGCGAAGGAGGAATCAAGACGAAAAGAGCTAGAAGCTCAATTAGAATTGCAAAGAAAGGAACATGAAGCCAAATTAGAATTACAAAGGAAGGAACATGAACTTCAACTACAGAAGATTACTATGGAGCAAGAGAAGCTGGCCAAAGAACTGGAGCGTGAGGCTGCGGAAAGGGAAACAGGAGCCGCTCTTCTTGAGAACTTCATGAAATTTACCATGGAGAAGCTTGCTGACATTCAGAAGAACAAATCAGCAGACAGTGAAAAGGATAAACCAGCACCCGGCTCATGAACGACAAGGTCAATTCCTTTTACTTTCTGAATCCAATTTGTACTTAAACTTGCAATATCATATATGAAATTGAATCAGATTTTGACAAAATCTTTTGTCCACTTCTGAATTTTACTGGTGTGCTCTAGTTGATCTACACTTATGGTGTATTCAACAAATTTGCATGTGGACATGAAGATCATATATTGATTGATATGAATGCTTGCTGATTTAATGAGTGCTAGAATTTCTAGCATATTGCTTTGGTGCAAACATTTACTCATATTTAATCGAGAAATATTCCCCAGCACCTGTTGAGGGGGAATTCGACTTCAATCATTTCTGTTGCTTGAACATAGTTGGAAAAACTCTGTGTCAGATTGATAGAATAACATAGAATTGTAAAACACAGACATTCTTCCACTTATGGTCAGCAAATGATAGTAAGCTTTGATCGCACCAAAAAGGGGGAAATTGTTGGGAATTATCCCTAAAATCTCACTTAGGACTTATTTGTAAAAGGTTTTGTTGGATCAAACCTTATTTAGTTGGTCGATCATTTGCTGAAATCTAGAGAGTCTAACACAACTTGTAAAGTCCTGTATAAGTTATACATCGAGTTGTAATAGACTAGTGTGCTGAGAAGAATCCCTAGCAGACACAAAGCAGTTGACATCAACATTCGACTCACAAACTACTAGAGAAGCAAGCGAACAAAGGATCACTTGCAAATGGCTGAAAGAACGCTAGACAGAATGCTAAGATGATTAGCATTCTGATCTTTCAGCAATGGATAAAGAATCGCAAACAAAGGAAGTCAAAGGATCACAAGGAATATACTTGTAGCAGGCTCTAGCGTACCAAAACAAGAACAAAATTCGAAGCCGGACTGCCACTCTGACAGAAAGTTCACGCAAAAGGATAAGACTTTCCCGAAGTGGTTATGAAAGTACAAGTCAAAAATAAAAGTAAGTGTCACATACAAACCTCTTCAGATCAAGGAGCCGTTGAGTCTAACGGATAAGGAGATTCAAAGTTTGAATCTCCACCTATAAAAAGACAGTCTCAAAGATGAGAGAAAGAGAGACGACTCAGACTACGACAACTACTTCGATAACTGCTTACAATTGCTCTTCTCACTTTACTCATTCACGAACGCTCAAGCTAGAGATTCCTTTGACAAAGTGAACTTTGAAAGTAGTCAGTTGAGAGCTGTACAAAAGTTTATCTAAAAGCTCCCAACAACCAGAAGTGTCGCTCATTGAAGTACTGACACTCTATTGAAGATATTCTTGATTGCATTCAAGGATATTTCAATCATTGAGATTCCTTTCTTTTAGAAAAGAATCTAACAGTCGAACACCTGAAAAGGTTAAGACTAGAACGGGCGTCTAGCCATACTCAAGGAAAATCAGGAAGTGTCTAAATCTTCCATATCAGGCAAGGCAGGAGTTTCGAAGGTGTGCCCTTGACCCCCAGCCAAACCTTACCAGAGAAGTTCAGACTCACGGAGGATAGCTGTCAAGTAGCCAGGCCGAAAGCTCACTACCTACTTAACTGGAAAGGCGATTCCTTGTAATCTGTATACTTTTCTAGTGAAATTCTTAGCGATTCGGCTAAGGAGTGGACGTAGATCTATTTGATCGAACCACTATAAATCTTGTGTTCGTTTACTGTTTTATTAAGTTACTACTCAAAGATCGATTTGAAACCTAGCAACGGAGTTGCTAGAGTATATCTGAACACAAACTTAAGTTATAACTTGAGCTAACTAACTTTTGGAAAATGACCTTAAGTGCAAGAGATATAAAACTATTCCGCTGCATTTCGTGTTAAGTTTTCAACACGACGACTCTATTATTTCGGGACCAACATAAATTATTCTACTTTATCACTTGATGTGCTGGTACATGCGGTTGTGTATTGATAGGCCCATAGTGAGACGTGTTCTTCTATCTAACTTCAGAAGAAACAAGATCCATGACTTGGTTCAATATAAATCCTTACAAAGGTTCAGAAGTATGCATGTGTTTTATATCACTTTGACTTGCCATGGTGGAAAGCCTGATTAACGTGCTCGTATATCTGCATCTTGGGTGACAACAACTTATGTAGACTGTTATGATGATTGGCATTAGATTATCATATTCGAGTACTAGGATGGGGACAATCTCTGAGAAACTCAAAGAGGTTCGTCATGCTAAATGCTAAAGTCTTGTAGGTTGATTAAGTTCAAGCACGAATGAAATTGTTCGGTACTACTCTCGAGAATAAGATGTTAATTAATTAAAGGAAGCGTGACAATAATCTAATTAATTAACAAATATCTGGTAACCTTAAATATGGGAATTCAACATGTCAATGCAACCCCTTCCTCATAACGGGGTATTAAAAGGGTAGGTCAATATTAATTCTCTGGTGGAATGAATTAATATTAATTAAGTTATTATGTATAGGTTGTGGACATGTGAATTAATTAATTTATAGACCCCTTTATTAATTGCATCAGGTCCCAGGTCTGGCACAACATAATTGCTTAAGGGAGCCCATTAGGGTTTTAACCCTAATTATAAATAGCTCAACTCTTCTCAGATTTCTTAAGTTACAAAAAACAATAGAAATCCTAGAGAGAGAGAGAGATAGGGGCAGAACCACCTACATAGGAAGAATGAGAAATTTTACTCTGTCTTGTGCAGTGCAATCCTGCGGAATCTTCACTAGTAGCTGAATTGGAAAAGAAAAGGGACACATATCTGAATATCTGATTTGGAGGATCAACATGATTTCAATTTTTCTTTCTTTCAATTAATCTTGAATTAAATTACTAGATTATTTTATTTTCTTTCCGAAGATTTAATTGAAACGCGTATTGGAATCGGTTATGGATTTAATGTGATTCAGATTCAGACCCTACAAAATTATAGAAATCCTAAATCCACTACAATTAAATTCAAAAGAGCACGCATATATTTATTTATCGAATGACAATTGTTTTGAAATCCATGAACGGTTCGGGTTAATAGATTTGCGTTTCAATCCACATCATTAATCCCTACAATTTGTATTAGAGCCCGCTTCTGTTTCATGGCTCTGTCGGTAAAATAATTATTTGATTTATACATGAATATTTATTTTGTTTTTGTAGTTGGGATTTCTATTTTTTTGTTCCTAGTGACAACTCATAATTGTTTTTGTATAATCACGAGAAAATCCCCGATTAGGAGATCAAAGAAGATCGTATGGATCATTTGACTTAGCGAGATATATAATAATTATATCAAGACCACAACATCTTGACCATGTTTGTTACAATTTGTAGGGGTTCACATTAAGAAGGGTGTTGACAAATAACGAGAGATATTTTATATGTGTCTGATTTCTTACAAAACTTTATTTCAGTTTCCAAACTTTATGTTAATTATTATTCGGTTATTTTTTATAGTGGAGTTTCTATCATTGGTGCTAATAGTGTTATCTATCGTAGAATGCTAATTAATCCTCTCTATGTCATTAGTGTCATCGTAAATCTTCTCTGAATGTTGCAAACAATTCATCTGATATTGAGAATCCTATAAAGAGAAAGTTTCATTCTTTTGATGAGGATCTTACATATCTTTGGTACTTGAGACTTGGCCACATCAGTTTGTAATGGATTCGGTGACTCGTGACTCATGGTACCTTGGATTCAATTTGACATGTACCTCATTGAGTCTGTGAATCCTGCATTGAGGGAAAGATGTCGTCTAAGCTTTCTAAAGTAAACTAGTCTCGAGCAGAGAATGTGTTGGAATTGATCCAATCTGACATGTCCACACATGCTCATGGAGGTTATGAGTATTTCGTCACCTTTATTGACGACTACTCAATATATGGATAACTTTACCTACTTTACTACAAGTCTGAGTGCTTTGAGAAATTCAAAAAATTCAAGGAGAAAGTAGAAAAGAAGATCAGAAAAACTATCAAGTCACTATGATTAGATCGTGGAGGCAATGACCTCGGAAATAATTTCCTATAGTAGTTATCAAACCATGGGATTACATCCCAATGGATGGCACCGGGCACCCATCAGCAGAATGTTGAGGTATAAATAAGAAATATGACTCTTATGGAAATGGTGAGATTAATGATGAGTTTTGCAAGCCAACCCATTTCATTTTTGGGATACGCATTTCAAACAACGACGGATATTTTGAACCCAATATCTTCTAAGTCAATTCCTATGACACCTAGCGAATTCTTTTTTCGGCATAAATCCAGTTTGAGCAAGTTCAGAGTTTGGGGTTGTCCAACACATGTGCTGACTAAGGAACATGAAAACTTAGAAACTCGGTCAAAAGTAATGTTATTTATAGGGTGTCCTCGACAAATGAAAGGTAGTTACCTTTACTATCCTGGGATTAAAAGGATCATTGTTAACACCAATGCTAGATTCTTATAAGATGAGTATGTAAGAAACCACAAGTTAAGGTGCAATGTTATCTTTCAAAAATGGAAGACAATGATGCACTTCCTAAAGAAAAGCCACATGCGAGTGTGGATTTACTTTCGGAAGGTACTGTTGGTCCCGAGATTAGAGTCGTCATGGTGATTTTAGACAACAAACACACACAAAATGCAGTGGAATATTAACGTTTACATGCACTTAAGTTCCTCTTATCAAAGTAGTTTTAGCTCAAGGTAGGATTAGGGTTTCTTCAAGTTATACTCTAGCAACTTGGTTGCTAGGTTTCAAAATCAAACACAAGAAACAGTAAATCAATAAAACAGTAAAGAGACAGGATATTTATAGTGGTTCAATCAAATAGATCTACGTCCACTCCTTAGCCGAAATGCTAAGAATTTCACTAAGAAAGTATACGAAATACAAGAATTTGTCTGTCACTTGTAGCAGGCGGTGAACTTTCGACCCAGCCACTACAAAACTATCCTCCGTTACTTTTTTCTTCTCAGTCAGCTGCAGCTCCGGCCAAGTCAAGGGCGAACCTTCGTAAAACTTGTCTTTCGCTGCTAGGGGGAGCTTTTAAAGTTTTCTCCTAAACTTGTCTATTTTTGGCAATATGCCAGTCGAAGTCAATCCCTTTTCAGAGATGTGACTGCTGGATGCTTCCTAGGATGGAAGGTATCCCAATGATTGGATTCTCGACCGAAATCAAGGAATCTCTTAAAGGCAGTGTCAGATATTCAATGAAAGACACTCCTGGTTGTTGAGAGCTTTGAATACACTTCTATCTTGTGCTCTTAACTGACTACTTTATCACTTGTTTGCTTTGTCAAAGGAATCTCTAACTTAGGATGTTTGTGAGTGTAGGCAGTGATTGAAGCACTAGTTGTCTCTCATTTCTGGACTTGTCTTTTATACCTGGATATTCAAATTTTGAATCTCTATACCCGTTAGACACAACAGCTCCTTTGTCTAAGAGTGGTTCGATTTTATCCGTCCTTTCCGGCATCGTACAGTACTTTCCGACCTACTTCAGGAAAGTTTTGTCCTTTGCATGTACATTTGTCAGAACGGTAGTGTAGCAGTCGTTGTTAGCTATCTCGCCTTGCTAAGCCTTCTCGGAACGATCTGCTAAGCCTTCCTAGCAATCTTCTAAACCATGTATCGGACTGCTGATTGCTCAGCAGTTGCTCACGTTTAGCACTTGATTCCTTTGACTCTGGATTTCTATCGCCTTTAGCAATCTGCTAAATGCTAGCGAATGCTGACTCCTTCAGCATTCCGCTATACTTTGCTTTTAGCAAATGCTAACTTCTTCAAGCATTCTGCTTTGTTCTTCCGACTGCTAAGCACTTGATTCTAGCAGTCTCTTCCTTTGACATAGGATTGCTAACCCCTTAGCAATCCGCTCCTTAGCACTTGACCGCTATTATCTCTAGCAAATTGTTATCTCTAGCAGTCACAATCTGCTAGGAATGATTCTAGCAATCTAATCTATTACAACTCGATACTTAGCCTATACAGGACATTACAAGAGTTGCTAGACTATACTAGAATTCAACCATTGATCGACCAATCTACTAAGGTTTGATCCAACAAAACCTTTTACAATATGATCCAAAGGGAGATTTAGGAATAATTTCCCAACAGGTACGGTACCAACTACATGTTTGCTAGTGTATAATGCAACATTTGGTTTTGTATACTGAAATCATTTATTACAGTGTTTATACATTCAACTTTACCTCACATCTGTTAAAAAAACTTACATACGAAAACAATGGTTTCCTCTTATCTTATCAATAGGGAGATCATATGTTAGGAATATTGTTAGACCCCACTGTTGTAGACCAATTCATAATCACCATTTGATATGTTTCGGTGGATCAAAGCTATAGCAACTCAGTATCGAGTCAATTGTAAAAATTCATGTATAGGAATTCATACTCGAGTTGTAATAGATTAAGAAATAGAAAGTTTCGGGTTTGCTGAAGGAGTCAGCAAACTCATCCAATTGCTGAAGATCGACAAAGATCAGAAAGGCTATCAATGCGAAGGAAGCGACAAGGATGCTGAAGGAGGAACTCCAGCAAACTACGGAGACATCCGACGCACATCAGTAGACAACAAACGATAATCAGCAATCAAGAAAAAAAATCAACAAAGCCAAATATCAGATGGATTACAAGTTAAGAGAAGAACCAACCAACCAAGAGGATGGAATAATCATCATGAAGATAAAAAAGGGTTCACAGCTACAAAGGATCCGTTCTGACAAGAGATGGCTAGAAATAGATGCTACACCAATCAGAGACAAGGAGCCTTGAAGAGTCTCTGTCAGCCATAGAAAAAGGAAGCATGCAGATAGGCGAGCATTCCCTATGAGTCTAACATATAAGATTCAAAATGTCGTTTGAATATTCACCTATAAATAGGTGTCATCCTTATTTGATTCAAAGGTTCGCGACTTTGTACATTCAAGACATAACAAAAGAGATCAAACACAGTCTCTCTAACACGCGAACACAACCAAGCCAAGTTCTTAATTGAAGCTTCTTGCAAGATTTCTAAACAGAAGCTCGAAAACCTGTGAAGTTTATCTTCTTAAAGGTATATTTGGATTCTTTCTATTCCAGAAATAATCTAGCAGTCACTATTGCAGAGCAAGAGTGCTTCGTATGTGCAACACCAACACAAGGATAGGTTCCGAGAAGAACTATATAACTCCCAGTAGTCAACGTCCGAAGAGAAGGGAGGTTTGTCCTCACTCGAAGGAGCGACATCGGTCAAAGATTAGAGATCGAGGTACTTGAAGGTGCACGCTGACCAGACGGAGGAGCTGCTCAACGTTAGAGATCAGGCTTGACCTTGTACTCAATGTTCTAGTGAAATTTTCAATCAAAGGACTAGAGAGTGGATGTAGAACAGTTGTTCAAACCACGATAAAACATTTGTGTCATTTACTACTTTATTACATTATTTGTTTGTCGATTAGTCATTTGAAACTCAACACACCAAGTGTTGTAGTATAATTTGTAATCAATCTAACGAATACTCGAGCTAAAACGTTTAGATAAACACTTGCTGAGTCGTGACCTCAGCAAGACACATGCAATATAAATTATATACTTCCGCTGCATATAACATAACTCTGATCGGGGACCAACATCATATGGCGTGTAGGAGATCGCAGAAGACCATATGGATCATTGGACCTAGCAAGATATAAATTTTGATCACAGTCAGTATAGCATTGAGGATAAGTCTATCAGTGTAGGCTGCAGCATTGTCGGGTAGAAGTGATTTGTCTTGATCACTTGATATGCTGGTACTCGCGGTTGCATATTGATTGGACCACAACGGGATTTATTCATCTATCTGAATTCAAAAAATACAAGATCTCATGTCTTGATTAAATATAAACACTAACGAAGGTTCAGGAGTATGCACGGGTTGATTGTTGCTTTGACTTGTCATGGTGGAGAGCCTAAGTAACGTGCTCGTATACCCGCATCTTAGGTGATAATAGTTTGTGTAGAACGTCTTGACGACTGGAGTTAGGTTACCATATCCGAGTAATAGGATGGGAATATTCCCTGAGGAGCTTAATAAGGTTTATCGTGCTAAAGTCCTGCAGGCTGATAAAGTTCAAGCACGGGTGTTGGGAAATCTGTCTAAGGTTTCCTTTCCCAGTAGCTTACTTGTTTAGATTATAGTTTTGGTGGATCAAATCCTAAGTCCTACCAGCGTCAGTTGTCTCTACATAGCTCTAGTCTTAAATGTAAAGTCCTGTTTAGGTCTTTTGAGTTGTAAGTCGCAGTTGATCAAGACTCATGCTGACACTGTTCACCAGCATGAGAAGCGCTTACCACTGGCTACTGTTCACCAGTTGGGAAAAGTTTCATCAGCAGGCGGCTGACAAAGACTCGTGCTGACACTGTTCACCAGCGGTATGAAGCGCTTATGACTGGCTACTGTTCACCAGTTGGGAAGGGTTTCATCAGCAGGCGGCTGACAAACCTTACCAGGAGAATGCGTGTTCTTACACTATTCACCAGCGGTGATTTCACCAGTCATGGGAGATTCCGAGAAGAATTAACATCCAGATTTGGTAGACTTTGATAATGCCAGGGCAAGTCACCAGCAGAGACTGCCAGCACAAGATCACCAGTATGATCTACCAGTCAGATGTTACCAGCAGAATCCCAGATTCTCTCTCCCCGCGTAGTAGAGACAAGAAGAAGATTCTCTGAGGAATCGACTGACAAAGGATGACTTTAAGGAAGGATAACTTAAAGTCTATCAGTCACAAGACGCCAGTCTTATTCCTCGGACTGACAGAGAGAGCCGTTCTGACACAAAGAGATCTGTGTCAGATAAAGCGGTCAAAGGTATGGTTCCTTTCCGAAAAAACATACCTGCCACCGTCAGAAGGACATCCGAGGTCTGACACCTTTCCGGATGCGTCCAA
>JAPKLW010000407.1:259046-276605 GCA_026898455.1 Plectranthus barbatus | reverse complement strand
TCTAAACAAGTAGCTACTGGGGAAAGGAAACTTAGCCAAATTTCCCAACAATTTCCCCCTTTTTGGTGCGATCAAATCCTAAGTCCTACCAGCGTCAGTTTGTCTCGAGAATAGCTCTAGTCTCAAATGTAAAGTCCTGTTTAGGTCTTTTGAGTTGTAAGTCGCAGCTGATCAAGACTCATGCTGGCTACTGTTCACCAGCATGAGATGTACTTACCAGTTGAGAGAAGTCTCACCAGCATGAGAAGAGCTAATGACTGGCTACTGTTCACCAGTTGGGAAGGTTTTCATCAGCAGGCGGCTGACAAACCTTACCAGCAGAATAGGTGTTCTCACTGACACTGTTCACCAGCGGTGAAGTCACCAGTCATGGGAGATTCCAAGAGTTAACATCCAGACAAATTGGTAGACTTAGATTGTGCCAACGCAAGTCACCAGCAGAGACTGCTAGCACAAGATCACCAGTATGTTCTGCCAGTCGGATGTTACCAGCAGAATTCAAGATTCGCTCTCCCAGGGTCTTAGAGACAAAAAGAAGATTCGTCGAGGAATTAACTGACAGAGTATGACTTTTAAGGAGGATAGCTTAAAGTCTATCAGTTCAAGACACCAGTTCCGGTTCCTCGTACTGACGAATAGTGCCGTTCTGACATAAAGAGATCAATGTCAGATAAAGTGGACAAAAGCATGGCACTTTCCGGAAATCCCTACCTGCCGCCGTCTGAAGGACATGCGAGGACAGAGACCTTTTCCGGATGTGTCCAAACGGCTAGAAGATTTGAATGGGATCCCGCGTCTATAAATAGGTCGGAACCACCAACATTTAAGACGCTTGCTAGCTGGCTTGCTTGCTTCCTGACATTCAATACTCTTGACCTACCGAAAGACTGCAAATTTATTACGCTCAAGCAAGTAGAAGCATACATCTTTCGAGGCCTTTCTAAAGGCTATCCATGTGTTGATTTATCAAACACGAGACTTCAAGCTTCCAGCTTGTAAGTTACAGATCTCTTTGGTGTTCTTTCTCTTCCTAGGAAGTTCACAGCAGCTCTTGTGCCAGCCAGCACTTGAGTTATTACGGGCTTTTGCCGTATTGAGAAGATACGTTCTTGGGAGAACTAAACACCCAGTGAAGCTGTGGAGGTTGAAGTGACGTGCTCGCACTCCACCAGCTGATCAGAGTTGAAGAAGGACAAGGCCGGGAGCGGTTGATCTAGTGAACTGGTGGACGAGGCATTCACCAGCTAGAGATAGATCGTAGGACGCTTGTACCCGATTACTCTTAGTGAATTTCCAGTGCTACGACTGGAGAGTGGACGTAGATCAGTTGATCGAACCACTATAAATCCTTTGTCTTTTATCAACTTTCTGCATTTCATACTGATTTAAAACCCAGCACCCAAGTGCTGGTGTATATCTGAAAACTGATATAACTTTGCAAACAAGGCTAAAAACATTCTAAGTCTTGAACTACCAGCTGACGAGCCAGTCGCCAGTCAGCTGAGTACGCAGAGTGCAAGTTGACTTACCAGCTGACAAGGTCCCAGTCAGCTGAGTAACCAGCAGAGTGCAAGAAACGATTAACCACATTTTCCGCTGCCAAGTTATACCCTGATAATCCGGGACCAACAATCCATCAATCTCCCACTTATACTCAAAGCATTATGGAAGTGCTTTCTAGAGCATAAAGTGTTTATCCTAATCCAGTTATTACATCATTATCTCACGTGGTTGGCTGTAGCCTCTGTCAAAGGTTACGTACATGCATGTCGTAGACCTTCTGTGGCAGAGCTTTTGTGATATGAACTGCTAGATTATCCTCTATATTAATTTTCTCTATCAACACACCACCCCTTACCATGATTTCTCGTATGATATGATACTTCCTCTCAATGTGTTTTGTTGTTCTGTGAGTTCGTGACTCCTTTGAGTTCGCCATAGCACAAGAGTTATCACAATTTACCGTGATAGTCTTGGGCAACTTAGAAATCACGTCCAACTCCAAAAGGAAGTTTTAAAACCATACTACTTCTTTTGAAGCATCAAAAGCTGCCACATATTCTGCTTCCATGGTGGAGTCCGCAATGCACCTCTGCTTTGCACTCCTCCATGATATGGCCTCACCTTCCCAATGTAAACACATAGCCAGAGGTGGACTTCTTTTCATCCTGGTCTGCTTGGAAATCCGAATCTGTATAACCCACATGGCACAACTCTTCACACTAATAGATGAGATAATAGTCTCTAGTCCTTTTTAGGTATTTGAAAATGTGATTTACCGCGGTCCAATACGCCTGTCCAAGGTTAGACAATCTTGCGACCATGGTCGCCCGCCCCCTTCGCCTGTCGCGGCCTTGCCTCATGCGGTTGCACGATCGTCGTTCTGCACGCGATCTGCGCGAACTCCTAGGGTTCTGCCGTTGTTGCTGCGTTGATGCCACCATGTGTTGCGCCGCGTGCGGTATCTTCCTTCTTTGTGTTCTTTGTCTTTTGATTTTACAATTGAAAAATTACAAGGAAATAACAATCCTACTACAATTTGAAAATAAATCTTACCATAGATTTATCTCGTTGATTAAAAAATGAATCCTTATAAATGGACGAATTAAATCGAGAACCACGAGGAACAAAAACAATACAATCCAATAAAAAATCATACTTTGCAATTCAATAATAATAATAATAATAATCATGCATATTCATAGACAATATTAATTTTTTGATAGAGTCAATTAATTCAACTTGACTCTTATACCAATTGAAATGTTTAAATCAGACAAATCTCCGTTGTGTTTTCCTGTTTGTCTAACAGATTGTACATATTTTTTTCAATAACGAGAATTGGTGTTGTCTAACCGACTACTCATATCATTCTTAATGTTGTTCCATTTGTTTCTTAATTTTCTATCAATTAATTATCTGTTGATCAACCCACCAAAACTTATAATTATTTAGTCCATTTTATCCTTAAAGTGAGGCTATCAAGAATTTTAGATGAAGAGGACGTTGAACGCTTATTCCAATTTAAGAAATAATTAAATGGGTTCAAGTGTGATCGACCCAACCGGCCGCACAAATAACTTGTCTGAATAAAATAGAGGAGCATCAACAATTTTTTTAAAATTTATTACATATAGAAGACGAGGTGTGGTATCATTAAAATGAGTGTGAAATATTTGTTTAGATCTAAACTGCATCAAAAATTCAGTCGATCTGCCTAATCTCACCAAATCTAGCTAACTAATCATACTTTTTTTTTTTTTCATCACTAAATATTCTTCAGCCAGAGCCGTCAAGATTTCGTACGAATTGATCATAATTCACAGCCTGCTCACACGGCACAAAAACTTTAATTAAAATAACAATCTAGAAATAGTAGATTAATTAAAGTAATCAATGACAGGAGAAATGCTCACCACCTATGTGAAAATACTATCTATATATTCTGAAAAGCAATTTATTATAGAACACATGACATTCCACGTATAAAATCTTACGGATATAGTAAAAAGCAATAGTAAGTAGTTTATAATTCTAATAATATTTTCAATTTCGAGTGCAAGTGGTTTAAGCGCCTTATATATATCCAATAAATTATGGGTTTTATGTTGATCGACATCCGAGTCTAATGTGATTCAAATTAATTAATGCATTCTATTTTTTAAAAAATATATTAACACTTCTGATAATGTATAGTAACATTTTGTGCGGGAAGTAAATATTTTATTTTTCAATTCAAATACTGTACTATTTAAATCCGGAGGAGTGTTTCCAACAATATTACTTGAATTCATGAACATGCATAACTACCGTGCTCTACCGTGCTTTTCAATTGATCATAAGTAAAGCACTTTACTACCGTGCTCTAGAGTCGAAGATGTGAGCACTCTTTTATTATAACCAATATACACCATCGCATTTGTTTTTCTACTAATTAAGAGTTACAAGATGATTTAGGTTTAATAATGGATGGATGATAATGTTTTAATCTTACAAGGTAAAATGGGAAATTTGTTTCGATTCTAAAACTTAAAAATATATTAACCGCAAATTTTGAAATCAATCAATCTCATTTTCATATTAAAAAGATATTATGAAAAGCAAAATGAAAGTGTGTGCATATATATATGAAAATCCGTAGTCGCTAAGTACGAGTTGAAGGCTGTAGTTGTTTAGGGTTTATGTAAGAATCCCAAAAGGTAGACAGCTTGCAGGCAATGTTGGAAGCTCAAATGAAGTTTGGTCCTCAACTTTTAAGAGAAAAAGGTTGGCACATACATCTACTCAATCATTCAAAAAGAGATCTAAAGATTTCTTTTCCTTTTTCATGTTATTTAATTTCTTTTTCTTACTTCTTTGATTCTCTTTTAGGGTTTTTTAGTTGCCCTCAAATATAATATGATACCGAATATAGATAAACAATTTATATTTTATATTGGGCTGTCTTCTTGAAAATATCTTAGTAGAGCATATCCAATTATTAATGACCTACTTAGGAATTAAAGATTTTGAGATTGATCTTTCATTTTCTTCTTATTTAAGAAAAAAAAATTGTGCTCTATGTTTAGTTTCAGTATTCGACTTAAAAGTTTTTGAAATAATTATCATAAGAATATAAACTAGTTATAACATAACTGACCAAAATAGCATTTTTCAACAAAAAAAAAATATTGAATTGTAAAGAAATCATAAGCCAGAATTATGAGTTCATGACAATTTGTTTCGCCAGCTTTAGTGTAATATAAAAAATCTTGAATTTTTTCAAGACAATTAATTGCTTTTTACATATTGAGTACAAACTATAAATAATACTTTCTCCGTCCTGCATAGTCCCATTTCTCCCAAGCACAATTACCAATGTTTGTGAATGTAGTGAAATTAATATTTTATTGATGAGTGTGAAAAACTTTGTCATTTAAAAAAAAGACTATTTTACGGGACAAACAAAAATGGGAAATGGAACTACTTCTGCGGGACGGAGGGAGTAGTAATAAATTACACTCGTTGTCGCAATATTAACAATTAACAGAGTAGGTCTCTTTTTATAATTATTTGGTAGAATTTTAAACTAGAATATAATGAGTGAACGATTAGTTTTTCCATATATATCTAAGAAATAGAAGTGTAAGGCACAAATGAAGCATCTCAAATGCTACAACAATAGTATTATATAGCAAACCCAATAAGAAAAGAGTTATTGTGTTCAATGTTTCAGTCAAAGACATTCCACTAAAATATTATTTCTTTATATATTCTTGATTAATGAACTTAGCTTTCACACTCGTAAATAAGCAATTCTTATTTTTATTTAATTTATTTCTTTTTTTTACAAGATAGTTATGTAATTTCAGTTACCTGCATGTTCTAGATAAACATTGCTTTCACAATGATAAATAGTGCAATTTTAAGCAGGTCAAATTAAATTCCTAATTTTAATTAATATTGGAATAGAATAATATGATGAATTGGAGTTTTCCGCTATAATTCTAGTAAGTGAAAGTATACTATTAAGAATTACTATAGCAATTCTTTTTTTATTGTATGTTTTGATGTGTCCGACAAACCATCAATTAGAAAAAGGAGACCTCCGATTGGATGGAATTATGGTGTCTAACAATGGCTCCAAGATTCAAATCTCTTCTGCCCGCATATAAATAGAGATTGCATTCAATAGGACAAGGTTATAAAAAAAAAACTAACTTCTACAAATTATGAAAGCACTGAAACTCTACAGAATTTCATACTCAAGCTTTCTAAGTTTTCAGGTTGTCTATCAGCTTTCCGTCTGCCTTAATGGACACGAAACTCTTAGCTTACCAATTACAGTTAATCTTAGTTTTTGTACATTCTAAGTAAGAAAACTTCTTGTAGTTGCCACTTCTCTAGTGGTGGCTATTACGTGTGGTGGAAGGTGGTGGAAGGCCTAGGCGAGTGCGCTAGTGGACTACCAGACAAGGTATCTACCTGCTAGCAACAAATCTTGCTACCCCTTCTAATAACCTGAAACTAAGTGTTTTCCAGACTGCAAGTCTAAAGAGAGGACATAGGACAATTGAAGTTCGAACCTCAACAAATTCTTTATCTTTTATAGCTTTCTTTAACTTGCGATGGATTTAAAACCAAACACCTTAAATGTTGGAGTATTGTTTGAAATTGGCTAAGTAAAAGTTTTCGCTGATCAACTAGTTTTTCATAACCCATACTAGTGCTAGAACAACCAACTTGGAGAGTGCAAGTTATTAAAATCATCCGCTGCTTATATATGTACTCTGATTTTGGACCAACAAGTGGCATCAGAGCAATTAGTCTTTATAGGCTAACTGTTTTGAGTCACTTAAGACCAAATCCAACCCTTGCATTTCTCTATCCCTGTTTAGCAAGCATGTTTCTCAACAACTATGATTATCTCAAAGCTTCCACCTTACAATGCGGAGAAGTTCAATGCTTGGAAGAAGAGATCGACTATACAGGTGAAGAACATCTGTCCCGAGATGGATAATGTGACGGAGATTGGACCGATCAAAATCATGAAGGTCAACATTCGACTTGGAGGAGTCGAAAGTCCAGAAATATAGAGAAGTCCTACACATAATGGACTTTGGATGAAAAGATGAGAGTCCTGCTGGATTCTATTGCTCATAAGCTGATCCTCTCAGCTCTCTTACATGTCATGAAGGACGACGTTATAGAGTTCAATAATGCATAGGAGGTGGGATTACCTCGGCGGTCTGAGCCAAGAAACAGACCGGATGAAGAGAAACAAACTTCATGTCTGCGTTGATATGTATGTGTCCATCATGATGTTGCCTAGAAAGAGCATCAAGGACATGGAGACTAGGTTCAACTCTATAAACAGCGAGTTGAAGTCATCGAAAAGTGTTTATTCAACCACTGATCTTATCAAAAATGTCAAAGGTTGTTGATTTATTAAAATTGGCACTCTCAAGGAGAAAGATCTCTCTAAGATGTCCACAAAGGATTTGTTAACCCTTCTTCAAGCGCATGAGTGGGACATCAAGATGATGAACAAGAATGAAGCCATAAGGGCGACCACAGGTTTACTAGGAAAGCATGCTAAGGATGTTGCCTTCTTTGTGAAAAGGGACAATTTTCAGGGCCAAATGAGACCCTAGAAGCTCTTTCACTCAAACAGATGCTCGGTCTATCCAACGACAGAGGCTCCTACCACATCTACCTCCACTATAAAGGAAGGAAAAATTTCCATAGCGTAACTTGAAGATCATAACACAGATGTTTTGAGTGCAGCTCTCCAGATCACCTAAAGTTCGAGTGTCCTCTTATGGACAAAGAGGAGAGGGAAAGACTAAAGCACATGTTTAAGATCAGAGCCTCAAAGGCCGTTGCTAAAACCATATTTTCCAAAACCTAGGTTCTTGATATTCTCGACTATGACCATGGGTCTGTGTCATCCAATGAATAATCGGAGGAAGAGGCATTGTTTGTCTTCATGGAAGCAATTAGAGATGATTCAAAAGCTGAAGAAGAAGAAGAAGAAGAGCTCGCGCTCACAAAATGGATCAAAAGGAATGCGGCCCATCAACTCTAAGCTCAACCAGTCGCAGCCCAAAATCAAGTCAAGACCCGCTCCAGCCTACAAGCCGACCCCAGGGTTAGGTCCGACTACGACCCCAGGGTCGGGTCGTAAACCGACCCCGAGGTAGGTTCCATCGTCGACCCTGCGCAAATGGGTAAAAAGGAAGTCGTTGGAGAGGCGCCACTAAACACATAATCAGCCCACAAAACGCACTCACTAGTCAGCAAGCCCAACAATCACAGGAGCAACCTACCTGGAAAAAGGTGTCAGGTTCAGGAACTATATAAACCCCAGGAGCCTCTACATCGACCCCGATGATGGTCTCAACATCGACCCCGTTGATGGCCTCAACATCGACCCAGGAGAAAAGAGCCATTGAGAGGATACAGTGCTCACCCTAACCAACCCCAGAATTTTCGGAGTCTGTTTCAAAAAAACCGGGGTCGTTGTCGACCACGGGCCGGTTCATGCGGCCCAAGATCCCTGTAAACAGGCCCCTCCTTCATCTATAAAAGGAGGGTCCCTGCACGAAATTTGAGAGAGGATTTTAAGGCTAGAAGCTAGTCATAAATCTGTCAAATTAATTTATCATTCAATAAACTCATTTGTTGTCATAGTTCTATTCGAATTCTTTATTTTCTTTCAGCATATTTATTGCGCATTTAATTCCCGGTTACGTGTTTGTTGTTATTGTCTCATCAAGATCCTAAAGGCCTCGAAACATTTTGATCTGAACCTCAACAACAACAACAACAACAACAAGAATAAGAAGAAAAAGAAAGTCAGCAAGCTCTGGCAGCTGCTGATGATGAAGTAACTGGTTTTTTACTAGTCTCTATTATTTCTGCATGCGTTTTAGAGGATCCTGAAACATATATTTTTTTTTATTCATAAGGCATTTCCTAAATTCTATTAGTTAAAAATATCTTAGCAGGTGAAAATACCTTGCTAAAATCATGAATTTCTATTTTGACTGATGGCATTGAAAAATCGAGGTCTATTAGCGAGGAACTCCACCCTTATAATAAGTTTTGAAAATTTGAAAAACGAGTGTGATTCTTTGAGATCTAAAAACCTTGAAATCCAACCCTATAAGTGTTCATTTACAAAAAAGCTCAAGAGACCTTGAAGTGGTTTTGTTGACCCACAAGAATCCTTCGGATAAATTGAGTCTTAGTTTTAATAAATTTGATTTTAGCAATCATGCATCTATATCTGATTTTTATAGTTGCAAGAAGAAAATTGTTTATGTAATAGCCAAGTCCAGTGATCAACAAGTGATGAAGAGCAAAGGGGTAGCAATGAAAATAATAACTCTTACTGGTAATGCTAATGTTGTTCAGCTAACAACCTCAAGCTATCTTTGCAGCATGCTGTGTGGAAGCCAGCTCAACCCTACAGGCTGGTTAATCAACAAGTTCCAATTGAAAGGATGGCACATCGCACAGCCAGTTTGGCCAAGCAGGCAGCTAGGGATACACCAACTCAGGTTGCAAGGAAGCCAAACTCACCCCCTAGTTATTACAATAACCAGAGATTCTTCTCACGTTCTCGAAATGAGAGAAGAATTCATCCAATGTTGGTCCCCAATTAGAGTAGTTATAATGCAACAGAAAGTTTAAAGGTCCTTGCAGTTATTTTGCTGAGGTTCTAACTCAGCAGGAACTTAGAAAAATATATGTTTTAAGCTCGAATAGTCTTTAGTTTGATTGCTATTTATACTCCAGCACTTAAGGTGCTGGGTTTTAATTCAGAAAGAAGTAATAAAACAGTAATAACAGTAAGAACACAAGGTTTATAGTGGTTCAAACAAAGGTCTTACATCCACTCTTCAGTCTGCTAACTGGAATCCACTAAGATTTGATACAAGGATTGAACTTAATCTCTAACTGTAGGCAGCACCTCCGACTGGCCACAACACACCTTCAAGCAGTTCCTCCGATATCGACCTTTTTTACACTCCTTGGAGTGAGGACGCACCTCGCAGCATCCGTGAAAGTTAGATTTAGAAGTTTTATAGTTCCTCTTTAAACTTATCCCTCTTGTGGATAGTGCCCGTAATAGTCAGCCTTACCAAAGTAAGATGACAGATGAGTTCTTTCTAGGATTGAAAGAACTTTGAAATAACTCTAAAAGTAAACTTCTAAAGTCTCGTGAATATCACCACGGATAGCTTTGGCAAAGCCTCGAGTTTTTAGCTCGGCAGAGTGTATGTTTGATCTTTACATATGTTCATTACTATATAATTTCAACAACATCTCTGTTATTTATAGATAAAGATTCAAAACATTGAATCTTTTGTCCGTTATAGACAGATTGTTGAATTGCCAATCTTCTTCCTTCCATTTTCTGAGATGCACAGGGATACTTCAAGTCTTTGTTCGCTCGTTGATTCTTTTTCTAATACGCCGACCTTGTCAGAACGAATATTCAAGTAAACTCAGAGTCCTTCTGTCTTTTGATATGTCAACCTTCTTATTTAGGCGATTCCTTAAATTCCTGAGGTTGAGCGACTTTTGATTTGATTGGCCAACTATCGATGTCTCATAGACTCGGGGAATTTTGCTTGTCGTAAGTCTTTGCTGAGTCCGCTAGCGTTTGCTGAGATCTTAGCAACCTTGCTGAGATCAAGCATATTGTTCTTCAAAGACTGCTAGATTGTCTGCTCCATTCTTTCAGCAATGTTGCGACTTGCGGAGTGCCCTTAGCAATCTTCAAACATTTCTCGGTATTTGTTAGTTTTTCGTATCTTCATTGCTTTGCTAGCTTTTTCAGCAGTCTTCAGGTACTTTGCTAGCTCTTCGAGCAACTTGTTAGCAATAAATTCCTATCTCTATTACAACTCAACATAAGTGTCCTATACAGGACTTTTTACAATTTCCAGTATATTGCTAGGTTGCTAGAGACATAATAAACGTAACATTTCATAGAAAATAACGATTCAAGAACAGACACATCACTATAATGTCCTATCCAAGGCATAAATCCAACAAATTCACATAAATAAATGCACAAGTTGAGTGTTTATCAGTATGCAAATAACAAATTGGGCCTCTAAATTAACTATTCCCATATTCAATCCAGAATGTGATTAATTAATTAATATTGATTCATGTCACCAGAGAATCAATATTGACCTACCCCTTTGTTACCACATTATGAGGAACATGTTGCATGGGCTCGGTATATCCCCAAATTTAAGGTTACAAACATTAATTAATTAAGTAAAGTTTTAACAAGCTTATAAATTAATTATTTTTTTTATTCCTAAGTAATTCCACTCAACCTTTTCATTTATGCTTGAACTTATTCAGCCTGCAGAATTATAACATAATGAGCCTTCTGAGTCACTTAGGGAATGCCACCATCCTATACTAGATATGGTTACCTAATTACACAACTATAAGTCATACACAAGTTGCTGTCTCCCAAGATGCAGATAAGCAAGTACATGAAAAACTTTCCACCATAGCATCTCAAAGTGACACACAAACTTGTGTATACTTCGTGAACTTTCATTAGTCTTAAAATTTCATCAAGCCATTAAGATTCTTTTAATGTTATATAAAAGAATCCATACGTACCAAATGTACCAGCACATCTAGTAACCAAGATAAGTTACTAAATATTGAATGTGCTGCAGCAAAAAACAACAGTCTATCCTTGGACTATTTTAGTTGTAACAACTATTTATATCTCGCTACGTCAAGTGATTCATACGATCTTCTGTGATCTACAACACACCGTATGATCTCCTAATCAACGAGATAAGAGCATAAGATCATTTGATATATATGCTTGTTAATTCAGATAGGAGATGTAATATTGTGATCTCCTACAATCTATATGATCATCTTTATAGGTGAGATAATTAGATATTATTGTTTGTATCGTATTTGTTATATTAGATAGCAACTATGTTAATGTAACACTTTTACGAAGACTAGTGTATCAGATGTTTTATTGTTACGAACACACTCAATCATGAATGTTTTTAGTATCCAATCCCAACAGATGGATCAAAGTGCTCAAGGAAGTAGTGAGGACTACGCTCACCAAGCCTGAATGAAAGATATTAGGGAGAAGCAGTCATTAAGCTTGCTACACTCATAACAAGAGCGGTCTCAGTGCCCAGCTGAATAAGACTCCCTACGAGGTCTATGATGTTCGTTAGCCTAATTTAGCTCATCTTCGTGCATTCGATTCTCCTTTTTGCATTCACATGAATGAATGTCATATATAAATACCTTTTCAACAAAGGCTAATGAAGGTGTGTTCCTTGGATATGGACACCCTTCTCAACAGGCATATAGGGCACCTAACAAGACTACTGGGCGTGTGGAGGTAACATGTCATATTGTTTTTTATGAAGCTAATCTAGTGTGCATGACCATGAAAGAGCTGGTGCAAGAGGTTAATGAGATTGAGGATGTCAATGGTCATTTGGACAATGAGAGTATTCATTTTGAACCAACTTATTTGGCTAGATCGATGAATGAATCTTCACGCAAACCAGCTGTCTTGGTTGGTCTACAACAATCGAGAAGGCCGATGATGTAATTGACCCTGTTGAGGCCTTGGATTCCTTTCTCCTAAATGTGAGCATCAACAAGGGGAATCCAGCGTAGAAGAGTTGTGCTTGAAGACGAAGATATCGATGGAATTTTTAAGAGACAAAGGAACTGGATGCTGATGAAAACCTAGCCGGCGAGCAAGGGGCAGTTGATTCAGATGCTAGAAATGAAGACTTTCAAGCTGATGAGGAGCCAACATGAGGAGGTCAGTAGCTATGGAGCCAGCAGATGCGGAGCCAGCACCGACAGAGCCAATAGGAGATCAAGTGCCAACATTAGGAGCAGAGCTAGTTTATGGGGAATAAATCATCCCAAAAGATTTTTTACTCAAGGATGTGCCCATCGCAGGACTGGAGAGCTCACATCCTTTTGTCCAACCAGTGGAGGTCGAAGAATTGCAAAGACCAAAATGGTTGAGACATCATCCAGAGTTAGTATATTGAATGATGTTAGGAACCCCATTCGTACAAGAGCAGGGGGTGGCCTACTCTTATGCTTTATCTCCTAGTTAAAGCCAACGAAGATTGGTGAAGCCTTGTAGTTACCTGAGTGGATCAATGCAATGCAAGAGGAACTAGGAGACTTCACAAGAAATAATGTTTGGTACCTGGTGGACAGACCAACACACCGAAAAGTGATAGGTATCAAATGGGTTTTCAAGAATAAGCGGGATGAAGCAGGCAACATTGTTAGGAACAAGGCCATACTTGTTACCAAAGGATACCCGCAATGTGAAGGTATCGATTTCGCCGAGACCTTCACACCGGTGGCTTTATTGGAGACTATCAGGCTATCTCTAGCATATGGAGCGTATCAAAACTTTATTATTTTCCAAATGGACGTGAAAAGTGTCATTTTGAATGACATGCTAAAGCAAGAAGTGTATGTGGAGCAACCTCCAGGCTTTGAATAAGGCAACTAGGTCTACAAACAGTGGAAGACTCTCTATGGCCTTAAACAAGCACTGCGATCTTGGAACAAGACCTTGTCCCAATTTCTGCTGAAGAATGGCTTTAGGAAGTGGGAGAGGACATGACTCTCTTCCTCCTCAAGAATGCTAAAGACATATTGCTGGTTCAAATCTATGTGGACCACATCCTCTTTAGTTTGAAGAATCTCACCCTTTGTGAGAAATTTGCCAAGTTGATGGAATGCCACTTCCTGATGAGCACGATGGGCAAGATTTAATACTTCTTAGACTTCAAGTTTAGCAAACCCCGAGGGTATATTTATCAGCCAGAAGAAGAATACACGGGATCTTATCAGCAAATTTTTTCCAAAAGACAAAATCTTGAAGATTCCGATGAGCCCCACAACTGAGTTGACTCTAGATGAAGAGGGGGAACCGGTTAATCTAACCTACTACAGAGGAATTATTGGAACCTTGCTCTACTTGACAACTAGCAGGCCCAACAATTCTTATGTTGTCGGAGTGTGCGCTTGATTTTAAGCAAATCCAAAGAAATCGCACATAGAGGATACCAAAGGATCATGAGATATCTCAAGTGCACTAAATCCTTATGAAATTAGTATACCAAGTATCACAATCTCATCCTCAATGGATACTCAGACTCAGATTTTGGAGGATGCAAGAATCAATTGGAAAAGCACGAGTGGCACCTGCCAGTATTTGGGCCCCACAAGCTAATTTATTTGTTTAGCAAGAAGCTATACTCTATTTCCATCTACACCACAGAGGATTAATATATGGCCGCCCCCAGTTGCTTTGTGCAAAATCTCTGGATCAAGCATCATTCAAGGGTGAAGCACATCGACATCAGACATCACTTCTTTTGGGACCACATGAAGAAGAAAGATATCTCGGTTGAGTAAATTCGGACGAATGACCAACTCACATATATCTTCACCAAGCCTCTCCCATAAGCTAGCGGATATTTTATCATTTTACCAGGGGTCAAACTAGTAAAATAATCATCTAGAAAAGTACCTCCGAGCTGGTGACTTACTGATAAACTCATATTAGTACTCACTTATCTATGTTTTTCTCCATTATTTCAGTGCAATCAGGTTAGGTTTTTAGTTATTTCTGTGCATGACTATGTTTTAGAGGATATTACGCTATCTATGGTGAGTTTTACAGGTATTTAGGGCTAAAAAGAGGTCAAATGGTGAAAAGAGCCGTGAAGAACAGTGTTGCTGCTTCGATTGACACATGGGAAGTCGACCGAGTTAGAAGACGAGCCAAAAATCCGAAGCATTACCTCTGTGTCGATCGACGTGGTGCATGTCGATCGACACAGGGGTCGGATGTCGATCGAAGGCAAAGTAGAAGAAGGGCTCGATATGCATGCAGGCACGTCGATTGACAGGCTTGATAACCATAGAAATGGTGAGCAAATAAATTTATAATTACACCCGAAGGTGGTCGAACAAACACAGACTGTGCAATGAAATACCCAAAGTACTAGCTATAATTCCTAGAACATAGAAGTTTGAGGATTTTAGAAAAGGGATTTCGTTTTTGAAAATTAAAGATGACAATGCGAGAAAATAAAGATTTTAAAAGCAATTAAAGGAAAACACAGATCCTAGGGCAGATATTATAATCATCAACATGCAAATTCATCAACTGAGCAATGGGGAAACAATAGATTTTAGTGGATTAAATTCCCTGGTGAGGCAATTAAACCCTATTATACTAATTCGTGACTATCTCCTCTCAGTCTCAAGAACACCAAATAAGTCAATCTCGATAATTATCAAATTAAATCCTACAAATTAATTCTTCTTTTTAAGATAGAAAATAATTGCATTCAATTCCTTCTTCCAAATACCAATTTTCACCTCTAGGTCCTTCAATTGATAACTAAAAACCTAGATTCAAATTCATCTCTCGATCATTCTTTAAATCCAGATTCAATTAATTAATCACAAGGAATTAAACCATGCTATTGAGTTCATTTCATTCAAACATGCATCAGAAAAGAATATCGAAAGCCCCAGAACTTGTTAGGGTTCTAGCCACAAAACATGACTAGAATTAAAGTAAACATATTATAAATTAACTTACAAATAAAATAGGAACCTTGAATGTCTTGGAAAAACTCCAATGTTGCATTATTCTCCCAAAAATCCAAGCATAAAATCGTGTACAATTGAAAGGAGTATTTATAGAGGAGCCAAAATATCTAAATTGGGTATTGGGCTAAAATAACAAAAATTGCCAAAACAAGCCAAAAATTTCTTCTCGGGCCTCTGTGTCGATCGACACACATGCAGCATCTCGATACGCCCTAATTTGACCTTCGTGTCGATTGACAGGGACTCTATTGATCGACATGCCTGCAATATCATCCGTGTCGATCGACAGGGATCATGTCGATCGACTTGCCTGGATACATGTTGAACCTTCACTTCTGCTTTGCCTTCGATCGACATCCAACCTCCGTGTCGATCGACATGCACCACGTCGATCGACACAAAGGTAATGCTTTGGGTTTTTGGCATGTCTTCCATCTTGGTCGACTTCCTGTGTGTCCATCGAAGCAGCAACTCTTTTCTTCACGGCTCTTTTCATCATTTGACCTCTTTTTAGCCCTAAATACCTGCAAAACTCACCACGAAGGACATAACATCCTCTAAAACAGTCTCATGCACAGAAATAAGTAAAAACATAAACTAATTGTACTGAAACAATGGAGATAAATATAGATAAGTGAGTATAAATATGATCTTATCAAACCCCCCAAACTTGAATACTTGATTGTCCTCAATCTACGAAATGAAAGAAAAGAAATCTCAAGTAGTTGAAAGTGCATTGCCTCACAAGATTCATCACAATCAATAGATCATCAATTCACATCACACAAGCATTTTGAAAGAGATAAGAAATCCATCAACTTCGAAAGACTCACAAGGAAGTGTATCGCTCAATCACACAAGTGTTTGGGTTTCAATGAAAGTACTCACAACATGTATGAACAAATTTCTACCATAGGCTTGCAAAAGTTCTAAAATCTCCACTGCTCAAATGTGCACACAAATCAAGAATCAAAAAGGACTTTGATAAGGTTGTAATGTAGGCTTTTGTGAAAGGTAGGGAAATATGGCCAAGTGACTAAACCAATTGAGTTAGCTACTCTCAACTCATCCAACCACTATATTTTCATCATCCACCAATCTCCTAATATTTCCAACACAAACCAAGGCTCATTTTCTCTAGTCCTTTTTATGCTCTTAAGAATTTTGTTCAATCATTTGAGCTTATAAGGACACAAACATTCACATTTTTTTTTCAAGAGCTCAACCCTCTTTTGTACACCAATTAAATATTTCTTATCCTCTTATAATTTTTGTTTCACCTAACTTATAGACAAGAAGGAATCCAAGTTTTCATTCATAGACAAGTACAAGAACCAAGGACCCAAAGGTTACTTATGAACAATAAGCATCAATCTACCTTTATTTCACCCAACTCTTATAGACAAGAAACAATTCACTTGCTTATAGGACTTCTTATAGACAAGACAGAACTAGAGTGCTTCTCTTAACTCATAGACAAGAAAGAAAAGTAACAGGCTCAAAGGGGCTTTACTAAAGATAAGTTTTTATAAGGGACGGTGTTTGGGATAATTCGGCTAACAAAGATGGCCTAAGATCATTTTCTATGATTGTGCACACTATGCAGTTTCGAAACACAACGGAAGCAACTTCTAGAGAAATAAAAACATACATGCAAATCTCACATGAACAAAAATAAGGCTCAAATCTCACTTCGGATTAAAAATTTCTTCCTTAGTGAACTTCAATCCACTCAAACATCATGCAAGTGTAAGTTTCAATTAGACCCTATCATGCGGTATTCTAATAATTTGACAAATCAAACTTATCCTCAATCAATTTCAATCTCAAAATTAGTTTAAGTGGGTTCAAGACTCAATAAAAAATTTCCTCACAATTTATCCATATTTTTTTTCTATGCAAAAATTTAAACAATTGAAAAAAACCAATAAAAAATGAAGCAAGTAAAGGATAGATAAGTTTGAATTTCTTGTCCACATCCCCCCAAACTTATTTCAAACTCAGAGAGTAAGAAAAAATTTGAAAATCAGACAAGAAACAGAACTTGTATCTGACTCGTTGATCTCAGACACAACATTTTTATCCACCGGAGGAATTAGCTCGTCGCAATGAAGATTTGTTGCAGCTTGCACTCTGTGTCGATCGACAGGGGGCCTGTCAATCGACATAGAGCCATCCTGTCGACCCCTTCCTCGGTCGAAATTGTAACTCCGTGCTGACCACTGATCGATGCTAAATCTGCATACAAATTATAGCAAAGGGCAAATAAATTTATAGACAACCCAGGGGTTGGTCGATCCCACAAGGATAGTACAACGAAGGGGAATCATATACTGAATACAGTTTTTAAAACTCTTGTTTGGGTAAATCAATTCAAAAGGTTTTGGG
>JAPKLW010000407.1:217517-239046 GCA_026898455.1 Plectranthus barbatus | reverse complement strand
GGTTTTTCAAAACAAGTAAATAAAAAGGATGGAATTCAAATATTAGAGAGCACAGATTCTAGGGAAATCTACCAAACTGATCAACATGCAAGAATTAAATATTCAAACCCATAAAACACAATTTTGGTGGAAAACCTTTGATTGTGGAGTTAATTCCTTGGTCGGGAAATTAAAACCTAAATTACTAATAAGTGATCTATCTCCTCTCGGTCTCAAAATACACCAATAAATCAATTTCATAAAGATCTAGATTTTCCTACAATTGAAATCTTCTTGGTCGGACAGATAATCAAAAGTATTAAACTCTTACTTCCTATTATCGATTTTCACCTTTCGGTCCTTCAATCAATAACTAAAACCTATTCCAATTTTCATCTCTCGATCCTTCAATTGAAAATAGATTTGAAATAAAATCAAAGAGTTTGAACCAATAGAAGGGTTTGAATAGATAAATCTAAACAAGCATCACAGATGGAGAAACCCTAGAACCTGTTTAGGGTTCTAGCCTAACATATTAAAGATAAACATTGCACGAAAAAATAAAGATTGCATTAAAAAGTAAAGGTTCAACAAAAAGTAAAAAGGAATTCTAAAGAAAACAGAAAAATAAAGGTGTAAAAACTGTAAAGGGGGAAGAAGATTAAAGGGAAAAAGCTAAAAGGATAAAAGAAGGCTGATAATTCTGAGCTATTGAAGAGTTTATATAGAAGTAGGGTTGAGGCCTTGGATGGATATCTTCAAAAGGTATGATTTATTGCTTCCGAATTGATGTATATCTTGTTCCCCAAGCAATTCTCGCCCAAAATATATGAAAATCTCGCAAAATCTCGCCAACCAGTCTGTCTCGGTCGAGATAGACCCTGCCACGGCCGAGATGGACGCTTCTGTCTCGGTCGAGATGGCTTTCATTTCAGTCGAAACAAAGACCGTTTCGCCACTTCCGACCCTTCTGCGCAGTCTCACGATTTTGGCCATAACTTTCGCATCCGAACTCTGATTGATCCGATTCCAGTTACGTTGGAAAGATAACTCAAAGATCTTTCAAATGACATGCTCCATTAGTTCAGATTCCATCGGTGGAAGTATAAGTGACTATTTCTTTGAACATCTGCTGCTTTCGGTACGGGTTCTCCATTGGATTTGGCCTAAAACCTGCGAAATCTTACCATGGCAAGCATAACCCTCTCTAATATATACTCATGCTCAGTTTATTCAAGAAAACGTACTATAATGCATAAAAGAAAGGAAAAACAAAGCAATAAGAGAGTAGAAAAACGAGCTTATCAAACCCCCCAAACTTAAACACTTGATTGTCCTCAATCAACAAAAGAAAGAATCAAAAGGTCAAGCAGAAGAGTAGTGCAATGCCACACAAGATTCATCACATTCAAACTCGTAAATCTACTAAACATCAACATTTTTGAAAGAATCAGAAAATCTGTAAATTATGGAAGACTCACATGGGAAGTGTTTCGCTCATTCACTCAAGTGTTTAGGATAATTATGAGATCACACACAAGTCATGAAAATCAAGTTCTACCATAGGCTTGCAAATAATCTCAATCTCCACTGCAAATATGTGCACACAAGTCTAAGATCAGAAAGGACTTTATTCAAGGTTGTAATGTAGGCTTTTGTGAAGGGTAGGGAAATATTTGGCCAAGTGACTCAAAATCAAATTCAGTGCATCCACTTCATCAATCTCAACTCACTACCTATTCATATCCACCCAACTCTTTAGATCTTCAATACAAACCATGGCTCTTTTATTTCTGTCTTCTCTTTTTTTATTTTTTCTTTTCCACACATCCTTTTATGCTCTAAACAATTTTGATTATACATTTGAGCTTATAAGGATTAACAAAGACAACAACACATTTTTTTTTCTTTTCCATTTTCTATTTTTTTTTCTAGAGCCCAACCTTTTCTTTTGCTTTTACCCTTATAATAATATCTTATCCTTTCTCAAACAAATCCCAACCCACTCTCATGGAAAACGAGCTTATCAACCACTGTGTCGATCAACAGCAGGTATGTCGATCAAAAGAGAGGTCAATCCTCCACTATTCAATTTTTTTTTCAAAATAGTACTAAAATAAAGAAAAACAGAAATCTGAAAATAAGATTAAACACACCAACGAAAACAAAAACGAAAACCGATAAGAAAAACAACGGAAATTTAAAGGAAAGCATGTAAAAGTTGGGTTAACTCCCAACAAGTGCTTTAGTTAATGTCGTAGCTCGACAATACCTCTTCTTTTTCAGAACCACGACGGGCTAGAGTGCACTCGCCTTCCTTGGGAATCCACCATATAGACCCAGCGATCTTGGATGACAGCAGTGAGCTCGGGATGAGACGGTGTAATTGACAATTTTGCCGCCTCGTTCCCTCACTCCCATCTTTGAGAAGCTCGGTCTTCTTTGAATTCTTTGCTAGTTTCCTCTTCTTCTTCTTCTTCTTCATCGACTTCCTCTCTGGAGGTAATCCTGAAATATTCTTATTGTTGCTGGCTTCTGTCGAGCGTGAAAGTGATCCTCTCCTCATTTGCTCGAAGTGTCATCTCTCCACCACGGCAATCAATCAAAGTAGCACTCGTATCCAAGAATTCCCTTCCCAAGATTAGGGGTGTGCTCCCATCTTCCTTCATGTCAAGGACCACAAAATCTGCAGGAAAGATAAGATGACCTACACGAATAAGTACATCTTCAATTATACCTTTGGGGAGAGACACAGACCAGTCTGCCATCTGCAAGGTGATAGTGGTCGGCCTCAATTCTCTAATCTTGAGGTGCTGGAAGATAGAGAAGGGCATCAGGTTGATGCTGGAACCAGTGTCAGACATCACCTTCTCGAACTCGACCCCCCCCCCCCAATCTCAACTGGGATGGTGAAACAACCTGGATCACTCCTTTTGATAGGCATCTTCTTCTACAAGAGTAGGATGCATTGCTCATGAAGCTTCACAGTTGCATTCTCCACACAATGTTTATTTTCACTCATCAGCTTGCAGAGGTATTTCATGTAACCTAGAATTTCAGACAAAACTTCAATCAAAGGTGAGTTAATACTCACTTTCTTTAAGTTCTCAACAAAGAGAGAGAACTCAGAATCCTCCTTCTGCTTGGCAAAGCACTGATGAAAGGGCATCGAAGGTAGTCTAGCAGCTTTGGAACTTGAGGAATTGTGCTGAGGAGGCTGCTATGTTGACTGGGAGGAATTGTGCTGAGGAATTGTTCTGAAAATAATCGCCACATAGAAAGTCATTGTGAAACCGTCGATTCCCTAGGCTGAAGAGGTGATTAGAAGAACAATTCTCTAGGAGGGATTACGTCTATTTAAAAGAGGTTATCTTCCTTAGAAATTCATATTCCAAAATCCCAAAACCCTAGATCTATCTTCTGCCTTCCACTCCCATTTTTCTAAACCTTGCTCGAAGAGATCAGAAATGTCATCCTTTCCCATCTTACCAAAATACCTCCCAAATGGGTTCGAGAAACGTGACTTGGAAGTCTCCAAATTGAGAAGAAGAGTCGTAATCTTCATAAAGATCACATCTAAGAAGATTCTCTCGATTCTCGGTTCACCATGGATGATGAGTTTTCTCATATTAGAACCAAACGGAGATAAGAGATCCATTCTGTCTGGCCATGACAGTTTTCTTGTTGGAGAGATATAAACCTATCAGGTGGGTCTAAGGATGGATAATCCTTAGTCACATGAATTGGGTAGCTCTTCTGCACTGCACTAAAGTAGTACATGCAGATGAGCATACTCAACCTCTTTTTCTTCTCTTCTTCAAGGATTTCAAGCCAAAACTAAGAAAATGAAGAGGAGATAGAGGAAAGGATTGCGGGTGGAGGAGATACAACTCTATAGCATCTACATGGCACCCGAAGCTATGACAGTGTGCCGGTGATGTGGTTGTTACCTATCATGGGTACATTTGCATGGCACCAGACGCCGATAGGAGAAAGCTGCACACTAATGGACCAGTCTGAGCAGATGGTGAGATCTGCTAGACTTGGACTTCTCAAATTCCTGGAAAGTCTGCAGTTGGAGAAGAGATGTCACCTAGGCAGCAGGAAGATGATGAATTAATTGTTTGTGGATATCTCTCAGCCATCAAGGACATTGTTGTGTAAGCAAGGCGACTTGCAGCAATGAGCTCGGGGAAAAGACCAAGAAGGAGCAGATCTAGCAAATGCATTATTTGGTGCAGTCTGAAGACAAATTGATCATTGTAAACTTGTAGTATTATACTTTGCGAAGTGTAACTCTTGTAAATCAATGATATCAATAAAATGTTCAATTTGATGATAATACTCTGTTGTCTCAAATAATGTAAACGCCTAAGTCAAAACGCTAGATAAATACACTCCCAGTGTACTTAGAATCCTATCAAAGATCAAATGATTTTCCATGAAAAAGATTGAAAATTTAAAGGAAAATCAGATGATAGGAATTTCTTAAGGTCTCCCCAACCCCGTTGGAAGAAGAGTGCTTGAAAACTGAAATGGAAAATTATATCAAGCAAATTACTCTCTACTAACTGCTGAGTCCAAGCTCTCAGCAGATTCCCGACGAATACTGAGGTTGAGCTCTCAGTAAAAGGACTCTTGAACTTAAACAGTTCATGGAATTCAAAAGAGTCCAGAAGTACTGCTGAATCCAAGCTTTCAGCAGATATCCGGTGAATGCTGAGTCCAAGCTCTCAGCAATTTGATGAAGATTGGTATTTGACTATAGCAAACAAGAACCGAAAAAAGTTTACTAAGTCCAAGCTCTCAGTATAGACACTCTTTGTTCTTAAAAGTTCAAAAATATTAAAAGAGTCGATATTGCCTACTAAGTCCAAGCTCTCGGTAGAACCCCGAAGAATGCTGAGCACAAGCTTTCAGCAGACATCTATAGATTGCTAAGGATACCTTCTGAACACTGCTGAGTCCAAGCTCTCAGCAGACTATAAGCATCTACTGAATGAAGGACCTTCCAAAGTAAATGCTGAGTCCAAGCTCTCAGCAAAACAAGGTCTAAGGAATGAATAGATCACAGTAGACTCAAGAAGTTAAATGCTGAGTCCAAGCTCTCAGCAATTTAGGTGATCCACTACATTCTTATAAAGGAGTATTATAGATAATCGAATGCTCAGTCCAAGCTCTCAGCATCAGGCTTTCACATTGCTGGATATGCATTCCACAGCAAATGCATATTTGCATGTTGACCAACAAAAAGGAAGACATAATCATTTTTAATATCTCGAAAGGAAGGATTATCTTTTGACGACAAAAGCTATAGAGTCCGCATTAATTGTAGAGGACACTCGAGCTCAGGGCGGAGACAAATACCAAGAAGACACGTCAGCCATGCTCAAAGTTCCAATTTTGTGGGACGTAAGACGAACCGTCACCAACTGCCCAACCGTCGATTCATCCATATCAAAAGGAGAGATCCAACCGCTTACAGTAAAGCCGGTTACTTGGGATCGAATATAGGAAGTTTGGTTTGGGATTTTTTTTAAAAAACCTAACATTACCATATCTTCTGATTTCGAAATTTCTTATGCACTACACTTTTTAAACTTTTCAGAAGAAACATCAATGGCAGAATCTTCCAACCGCACCAGTTCCCCTGCAGAGTCATCCGGACGGCCCAACATGCCCGAAGAGCCTGAACAATTCCAACCGACGTTCATAGGTATCTACAAGATAATGGATATTGACAAATCCATTTCTTACTATCGCATAGTTGCCATAAGTCATGGTAAGGTGACTAGTGAACTCACCTACGAGCATAGGAGAGCTGCTCAAGTCAAGAAGGACAAGATACTCTATGAGTTGCTATTTAGAAAGCATTGGTGTGAAGTTCTCATAGGTAAACTGGACCGAGGAAACCTGTTGAGATATCTGTTTGCAGAACCCAAGAAATTTCGTCTGCACATAGTCGCATAATTCTTTGCTCGCGCAGTAGTTGATAAGGAAGAGAAGTCTTTCACCACAAGTGTTTTGGGTATCAAGATTGTGGTAAGCTCAGAAGTTTTGGAGAAGAAGAACGGACTTCGGAACGATGGAGAATACGTCACCAATTACAAAATCAACGATGGAGCCGAAATGGAAAGAAGATGACTGCGTTGGAAGAGGGAATCCTTCAAAGAGCCATGGAAGATAGCTCCACCACTACGGTCACTGGAAGAGCCAATGAAGAGCTTAGCACGGGTTGTCATAAGGATGTTAGTAGGCGAAGTTAGTTCGCTTTTTGAACTAAGTGCTAAGAAGTTTGCTGTTATGATGGCGATTGAAGATCAAATTCGTGGAAATTGGGTGAAGTTCATCTACACTAAATGGCTAGCACATGTCTACAAAAACAAGAGTGTAAAGAAAGATCACACATTCACTCAAGGTGTGGGCTTTGGATTGAAGATAAGCCACTTTTTTTAGGCAATCATACCAGAAGGAAAACACTGCCGCGGTGAGGATTTGATCTACTCAGACTACATACCGCCAACCAGGAAACAACAACCACCAAAGAGTTTCAAAGATCCTTTAATTTTGAAGGGAAAGAGCAATGTCAATCCTCATGATCCATGCTCTGACGAAGAGGATACACATCAAGGAAATGTGGTCATGCGTACTACAGTTCCGCTTACCACCGAAGAAGTTGAAGAAGAGAGGCGAAAAGTAGAAAAGGATGTCCAGTTTACTGAACTTGAAAACTTGGTTGAGAATCCATCATAGGAACCTGGTCAACCCCCTGAACAAGAAGAAGGGCAAGCAAGACAGATTCCAAGGCACAACCATACAGGTAACAATGCCATAGGTAGATACTTCTCTACCAATCCCAGATGTCATCGAGGAAACGACGACCGAAACCACAGATTTAACCGCAAAGTGAAGGAGTGAATTTTTCGGTAAGGAGGAATCTCGGAAAATGAGGCGACAACAGAGAATGCTTCAGAGAGCACAAGAACAGAGAGATTATGCCAAGTTCAGATTGCAGATGACTCTTGATGAGAGAGATTCTCGCTATGAAGAAGTCATGGCAAGCTACACAGAGCGCAATGCAAAATTAAAGCTGTAGAAGAAACCGGTCGTATTACTCGAAGGGATATTGTGAAGGCACAAGCCGACAAAGGGAAAAGCAAGGTCATGATTGTTGAGGATGTCGAATCAGCCACTGATCTTAAGAAAAGACAAATGAAAGAAGCCGTGAAAGAATCCAGAAGATTGCAGACTCCAGCGCAAGGACAAAGGAGTTATGATGTTATACCAATTCAGCCCGCCACCGATCAAGAGGGAAGCGTAAGTGCTGAAGATTTTTATGAGAATAGGTTGATACAGACTGCCGTGCAAGATGAAAGCAGTTCTGTTGCAGAAAAGGAAATTGAGAAGGAACAACTGGTTGCGCAAGGAGGAAGCCAGGTTGCTGCAATTTTGGCAGAAGCCGATCTGGTACAAGAGTTAGACCCGATCCCGTTTAGAGATTCAGGAGATAAGGTAGCAGAGAAGGAGAATGCTAGCCTTAGGGAAAGTAAAGAGGACCAGGGTTCACAGCAACCAGAGGTAGCTATACTAGTAGACGTCCAGCAGATCATCATCGCAATCGACGGCACACAAGATGCTGAAGCACCAATTGCTGAAGAAATGTCAATTTCTAAAGCATTAACTACCTCTATGGATGCTGCAACTCGAGCACGACTACAAGCAGAGCTCACTGCAAGTGTGCGATCAAGGAATGAACAGTATCTACGTATCTTAGGGATTAAACCATCAACAGTTCCAGGATGGAACAATGTCACTGATACTATAAGTGTGCTCGAAAGAACCATTGAATCCATCTGGAAATGACGCATTCCGATTCCCAGCTCTCCAGAAGTTTCAGGTATATCCTTCAGTGATATTCCTAGCTCTAATGATGAGGAAGATGCAGGAACTGTCACAGATGGAGAATCTGTATTCCGAGAAGAAACACTACGACTGCCCATGGAAGGACTACCCGACAGGAACTACAAGGCAAAAATGATTGCACAGTGGTTTCCTCCTGTCACGGTTAGGGGTGAGGAGAACAATGATCTTATCTCCTGGGCAAAAGATATTTGTACCTTCATAGACGCTCAAGCTGCCACAGAAGTCGAGAATTCATACCCTGCCAAACTAGAAGGCGAATTGTCCGATCAAGAATGGTTGAGAACAGAGTTCAAGAGATGACGCTTCTTTGACTATGCCACTCATGAACTACATTACAAGGACCGCTCAATTTTGATGGCTAGGATGGGTCTCAACTACTGGAGAAATGAAGAAGAAGAAGAATGGGCAGACGATTGGAAGGATCAGACATCAAATCTACAGTATTCGGAAAAGCAGGTAGCTGCAAGACTGCAGAAGATCAGGGCTCACAGAGTAGCCGCTAGAGATCGCTCGCTGCCACCATCCGAATATGCTGTTGAAGACTCTCCACCATTCACTCAGGTTTTTATATCTCCTGCCACTAGAAGACAAACGACCACGGCTGAGGAGCTGAAAAAGAAATTCACAGAAGAACAAGCCGCACGCAAAAGCGAAGAGGAAAGGAGGAGAATGTTTGAATTTAAGGAACGAATCCTTGCTCAAATTGCCAACAAATCTTCTAGAATGCAGAATGTTAGGCCGCCCTCCCCTGTTATTGAAGAAGAAGTAGATAGAAGGGAGAAAGCACCTACCGCACCAACTCATATGGATCTTCCTTCCACCTCGACTCAAGGATTGGTTACCGTTGTTCCCACACCTTCCATTGAGAATCAAATAGTGCTATCAGAGGAACCCCATGTCATGACAATTGAGCCCTTGAGCTCCAGCACTTATCAGAGGGACCTCCAGCAATTTATCCATGTCATGGTAGGATGGAGCATAGGAGAGCAGATGGTACCGATCGTGCGCAAAGAATTTACCAACCAAGTGTCCAAAGCAAAAGACGCAATACTTGCTGCTTAACAAGACAACTTCGACATCTTCTCCACTGGAATTTTTGTTGCGATCAAAGAGGGGGAAGAGAAGAGGTTAGCTGAAGAAGCAGAAAGACTAAAGGAGCAAGAAGATAGATTTCATTACTTCGAGGCCAGAAGACAACAGGAAGAAGACCTAAGGAGACAACACGAGGAGGAATATAGAGAAGAACAGAGAAGAATTAAAGAGAAGGAGAGAATCAAGACACAAGAAAGAGAATCTGTCCTGGACAACTTCATAAAGATGACAATGGAAGCACTCAAGAATGTGAAGAAGCCCGATGCCGGTTCTTCAAGTGTCAGACATGCTGCTGATTCAGACTCTTCAACAACTAAAAAGTAATATCTCTCTTAACTCTATGGGTCTCCTGGTAGAAAAAACTTATAACTTCTGATTTTTTATTTTGGTATGTGTTCCATGTACTTCTCAGCATGATATTTTGAATGGGAACTAACCCAGGTTGAAGACAACATCTCATTGTCCAACGCTGATCTATTTGAATTAGCTGAAATTACACATTCATTGTAATCAGCAAACTGCATGGATGTGATGTGTGTGAAATATTCCTATGATTGCTTGATAAAATTGTGTGTGAATGTGCTATGTGCTGATCTGATGAAAGACATTGAAGCCATTTATCAGATGAAAATTGTTGAATAATCGAGCAATACCCTTGATATTTTAAGGGGGAATGTTTAGGTACAATACTATGTCTACTGGAGTTGATATGCGGAGAATAGATCTAATAGGAAAATTCTTTGTAATCTCAGTAATAAGCTTTCCCATGATCAGTAAAGATTAAAGCTATAGATAGAGGCTTTGATCGCACAAAAAAAGGGGGAAATTGTTAGGAATATTGTTAGGTATTATAAAAACTCCTTTAATTGTAATTGATTTATAATCTTAGGGTGATATGTTTTGGTGCATCAAAGACCTAGCAACTAAGTATCGAGTCAATTGTAAAAGTCCTATATAGGAATTCATACTCGAGTTGTAATAGATAGGAAGAAGAATCAAGAATGTTGAAGGTGTCAGCAGACCTAATAATTTGCTGAAGATTGTGAAAAGAAGAAAGGGCCAGCAAAGCGAAGAAACATCACAAGAATGCTGAAGGAATAACTCCATCAGAATTCAAAGGTCTTATCTAAAACTGCTGAGATACCCAACGCACGCCAGCGGCCAGCAAAAGACAATTAGCAATCAAGAGAAGTTACGGAGTCGTGAATTAGGCGGATCACAAATCACAAGGAAACATGACCAATCAGAGGATAGAATAATCATGATGCACAAAGGAGGTTTCAGAGCTACACCACAAGATCCGTTCTGACAAAGATGGCTACAGATAGAAGCAATGCCAATCAGAGATGAGGAGACATGAAGAATCTCTATCCACTTCAGAAAAAGGAAGAACACAGATAGGCTAGCAATGCCTTTGAATCTAATGGATAGGATTCAAATAGCCGTTTGAATCCTCACCTATAAATAGGTGTCATCCTTAATTGATTCAAAGGTTCGCGAAATTGTACACTCAGAGAGAACAAAAGAGATCAAATACATTCTCTACTTTACGCGAACACATCTGAGCTAAGTTCTTGACTGAAGCTTTTCACAAGCTTTCATCTCTAAAGCTCGAGACGTGCAAAGTTAAGCTTCCAAGGTTATTTTGGGATTCTTTCTACTCTGGAAAGAATCCAGCACTCACGATTGTCGTGCAAACGTGATTCTTACTGGCAATGCCAACACAAGGATAGGTTCTGGGAAGAACTATAAAACTCCCAACAGTCGACGTCCAAGGAGAAGGGTGGTTTGTCCTCACTCTACGGAGCGACACCGGTTGAAGATTTTAGATCTAGGTGCTTGAAGGTGCGCGCTGACCAGACGGAGGAGCTGCTCTACGTTAGAGATCAGGCCTTACCTTGTACTCATTCTTCTAGTGAATTTTTAGTCGGAGGACTGAAGAGTGGACGTAGAACAATTGTTTGAACCACTAGAAATACCTTGTGTTATTTACTGCTTTATATTGTTATATTCTGCGCATACATATTTGAAACTTTACACATCAAGTGTTGAAGTATAAACTGCAACATTGAAATTAACAATTATTCGAGCTAAAACACATTTGATAAACCTTTGCTAAGTCGAGACCTTAGCAAGATAAGTGCAAGATTAAATTAATACTTCCGCTGCATACAAAACACTCTGATCGGGGACCAACAGTTGTCATGTCTACCTGCTCTGACAGCAAAGACGTTGTATTTTAGGAAAAGGAGACAACTGATTGGATGGAATCATCATGTCTCAAAATGACTTCGAGATTCAAACCTCGCTTGCCTGCTTATAAATAGTGGATGCATTAAAGAGGAGAATGGTACAAAAAATGAAAACTAACTTTTACAAATTACGAAAGCATCGAAACTCTGCACAATTTCATACTCAATCTTACTATTTATTCTTCATGTCTATCAACTATCCGTGTGCTTTATTGGACACGAAACTCTTAGCTTTAATCTTGGTTTTCTTATTTTCTATGTAAGAAAACATCTTAGAGTTGCCACTTCTCCGGTGGTGACTATTATGGGTGTATACCGACACCAGTAAGTTTCAAAGAGGAACTCAAAATCCCAATGACCAATTGGAAGCTGAGTGGTGTGCTCACACTCTAGATCTGAAGAAGTTAAGGTGATCGAAGGCCTAGGCGAGTGCTCTAGTGGACTGGTAGACGAGGCATCTACAGCTAGCAATAGATCGTACTAGCCCTTGTGATATGTGTGTAATTTGTGTTGTTTTATAGTGTTTAATTGCATGATTGGATGTGAATTAGGTGCACAAATCACACACATATCTCTCCTTTTGGTTGATTTTACCTTCACTTGGTGTTTGAGAGGTGTTTGAGTGTGCAGAGCATGAAACGAGCAAGAAATCCGGGTTTTCGAGCAAAATCTGGCCAAGAATAGGAACCGTCCCGAGTGGGACAGAATCATCCCGTTCGGGACGATTCATCCCGTGCAGGAAGCTATGGTTCCGTTCGGGACAGAAGTTCGGGAGACAGCATCCCATTCAAAATTCGGAAATATGGCGAGAATTTTTTGTGCAAAGGTGTCCCACTCGGGACAAGTCATCCCACTCGGGACAAGTTATCCCATTCGGGATGAAATCATCCCACTCGAGATGGGCCAAATTCTGTGAGCTTTTAAAGAATACCATCCCATTCGGGATGAAACCATTCCACTCGGGACCGAAGCGGGAATTTCAGCTATAAAATCAAGGGAAATCACAATTAGAATGGTTAGACTTCATACAACTTTGGGGATCAAAGGAGACTCGAGAAAAGACATAGAAGGGTAGTTCCAAGGGTGAAAAACCAGAGATCGTGGAGAGGAAACATCACGGAATTGAAGATCCATAATCTAATTCCTAAGATTTCTTGTCCCTTGCTCTTTCTATGTTCAATTTGGAGAGAATGATGTTTTACTTTGAATTCATGAGTAGCTAATTCTATTGTTGAGGTTTAGGATGTGATTGGGAAGATTGATTGATATTGTTTGGATTTGGTGTTTATAATTTCCAAGGATTTGATTATTGTTGATGATTTCAAATTGTGTTTCATATATGCTTGATCATCATGTATGGATAATATGCATCAATTGACTAGCTGGATTGGTTGGTGAAATTGTAGGAAAAAACAACAATAATTGGGTATCCTTTCATTTAGAAGATAGGTGATTAGGTATTCAGATCTAGAATTCTTGAGCTATTGGGAGTCAATTGGAATCAATAAACCTAGATTTAGGTTGAGATAAAGGTTGATCTACTAGTATTACACCGGTATTAAGGGTAATAGTTATAAAAGAGAATTGATCCAAATTGATAAATGGAAATTGGTTGTTTTGACAAATCCAAACATAATTCTCAATCTTCACAATCCATCCTAAGTACCTCAACTTTTCTCTCTTCTGTTATTTTTCAAAAGGTGTTTGGAGTTTAATTTAGCTAATTGAATTAAGTTCTAAGATTTCAGTATTTTATAATTGAAAACCTCAAGCTATTTGATCGCATCTAGATATTGAAGCTTAAAAATCAATCTCTTTTATTCATTGCAACGGGCGAGTTGAGTCTCTGTGTTCGATAATTTTACTTGATATAAAAAATATTGCATCATGTTTTAGCGCCGTTGCCGGGGACTCAATGTGTAGGTCTTTGCATGATATTAGGGGATTTAAAGCTTGGTAGTCTAGATTTTATTATATTGTTTATTTAATTCAAATTTTCATTGGTGCAGGTCGTGTATGATTACTCGATCCAAGGCAAAGAGAAGATTAGAACTTATAATAAAGGAAAAAGAGAATGAATATATGGCAGGAGAAGAACACATGAATGATAGGCAGTTGATAGAGAATTTGTAGAGACAGTTGGAAGAAGTTAGAGCTCAAGTCAATAATACAAGGGAACGTAATCCGAGGGAAGAAATGAGGAATCCTCTTCAAAATTTGTTCCGACCGCAAAGGGGAGAACCAAATGCTGGATTCAACATTCATACTGATGCTACTCATTTTGAGATCAAACCCCAGCTAGCTCAAATGGTACAAAAGAACCAATTTGGGGGAAAGCCTGGTGAGGATCCTAATGCTCACATTATACAGTTTCTTGAGGTAGCAGATATGATCAAAATCAACCAAGTCCCTCAAGACTAAATAAGGATGTATCTGTTCACGTTTTCCTTGAAGGATGAGGCTAAAGCTTGGTTGGTGGGTCTGAACAAAAATAAAATTCGAACCTGGGAGGATTTGAAGGAAAAATTTCAGTTGAAGTATTTTCCACCAGGACTGACACTAAAGAGGAAAGCAGAAATTCAGTCATTCAGCCAGCAGTATGATGAGCCACTCTACGAGGCATGGAATAGATTTTGAGAGTTGCTGAGGAGATGTCCGAAACATGGGATGTCTAATGCTCAGATAATTTGCCAATTTTATGCCGGGGTAGATAACAACACTCAATTGCGTCTGGATAATATTGGTGGAGGAGATTTTCTTGATATTGAGGAAGAAGAGGCTACGAGGGCCATTGAAAAGTTGGCATAAAACAATTACAAATGGCCAAAGGAAAGAACAAATTACAGGGTTGTAAAGAGTGTGGCTGCGACGAAGGACCAGGATGAAATGAAGGAGAAAATTGCTTCAACGGAAACAAAAATGGATTTACTTCTTTTGGATAGAACTCAACAGCAACAACAACAAATGGGGAGTTCATCCAGGGGAGGAAACTCATCTTCTACTCAAAGCTGCGAAATGGGGCAGATGGAGGCTCAACATGCTGATGATGTCAATTTCGTTGGTAGAGGTGGCTTTGGGTACTACCGAAGGCCTTACTATCAGTACGATAATCCACCCTATCATCCCAACAACCGATATCATCCAAATTTGTCATATGGGAATCCAAACAATGCTATGAATCCACCTCCTGGATTTGAGCATAAAGGAGAAGGAATGAATCAGATGAGTGGAGGTGATAATTCGAGGAAGCAATATGTGCAGCAGGAAAGAAGAGCGCAAAGTTCGAAAGATGAACAGCTCAAGAAGTGATTTGACAAATACGACAGTATGTTGATGGAGATGCAGAATCAGATCTCAACTATAACTAAGCATGTGAGTGGGAAACATCAACAGGGGCAGTTTCCCAGTGATACTGAAGCAAATCCGAAAAAGAATGTCAGTGCTATAACCACGAGAAGTGGTAAGTCTTATGAGGAACCTTGTGATCCCACGTTGGGTAAGGAGAAGAAGGAGCACAACGACAAGGTTTCAGAAGAGGAGGAGATTGAAGTGGATGTGACTCCCCAACTAGTCAAAACAAAAAAGGGGAGCACATCCGAGGAAATTTCCAAAGGGGGCAATCTACCCTTTCCTCAGAGATTTGCAAAGCAGAGATTGAGCAAACAGTTTGCAAGATTTTTGGATCATTTAAGCAAGGTTCACATCAACTTGCCATTGTTGGAAGTGCTACAGGATATTCCAGGGTACACCAAATTCTTGAAGGAATTGGTGACACAGAAGAGGAAGTCTGGGGATTTTGAAACTGTAAACTTATTTGAAGAATGCAGTGCGGTGATACAGCAGAAGATGCCTTTCAAAAGGCAAGATCCCGGGAGTTTCACAATTTCATGTGTCATTGGTGGACTGGAATTTGGCCATGCTTTGTGCGATTCGGGTGCGAGCATCAATTTGATGCCACTTTCTATTTTCAAGAGGCTACAAATCGGGGAGATCAAACCAACAACCATCACTCTCCAAATGGCGGATCGCTCCATTTCATACTCGAAAGGTATTGTGGAAGATGTGTTGGTAAGAGTTAATGATTTTATCTTCCCTGCAGATTTTGATGTCCTTGATATGGAGGAAGATAAGAATGTGCCCTTGATCTTGGGGAGACCGTTCTTGGCCACTGGAGGAGCACTGATTGATGTTAGGAAGGGGGAGCTGACTCTCCGCTTCAATGATCAGAAAATCTCATTTTCCATTTTCGATGCGATGAAGAAGCATGACAGAAGGTATGAAGATTGTAATAACATAGAGGTAATATCTACTCCTTTGTTATTTGGTGAAGTGAAGAAAGATGCATTCTCTACTGCTTATTTAGTTTATGTTAATATTTAGTTTATGTTTATGTTTAATTTAGTTCTCGAATTGGTTGTATTAAAGTATGACTTGAAGTTTCTGTTGAAGACAATTTTTATTTGAGGAAATTTCAGTTTTGAAAGGTTGTTTCTCTGTGGTGATGTTGAGCAGGTGGATAGAGCTTTAACAGACGGAATCATGCTGAAATTTTTGTGATTCGTGCTCTTAAAACCATCAAAGTAAGTTTTTCTTGCATGAGATCTATTTGACTCCTCCACCATTCATTCTCATGAGATTCCTTTACAACTTTCACCGTTTGATAAACTATTTCCTCTTCCGGTCATTGGTAATAACATTGAAACATTTCCTCATACACGTTTCGGATAGGCCTCCGCGGTCTATGTCTTTCTAGCATTTTGGCTTTCAATTCCTCCATTTGTCTTTGCAAATCATTAACCCTTTCCGCATTAACTCCTCTTTGATTCTCCATTTTTGCTTCCCCTTGTCTAGCCTTGGACCGTGTAGTCGTATACAACATACAAGAAACCAACAACTCCAATTACCAACAAATAACAAAAAACAAACAACAAAATACTAACAAATATTCTAATAGACAAATTAAAAACACCTAACATACAATATCCACACTTTCAACAATATCTATAGACCTACTAAAAAGAATCCCCAGCAACGGCGCCAAAAACTTTATATCGTCTAAAAACAACACTTAGTCAAGTTAAATTTTATCAATCCAAGGTCCTTTTCAACTTCGCCCTATAGAATACTCCCTACTTGCATGGAATGTTTGTAGTTAGGCAAAGCTGAAATCGTTGAGTTTTTCTATTAGCTAGGCAAAAACAATAACTATGCTAAGCATAAATGAAGTAAACACAATAGCTATCATATTGAATGGAATCTTTTTAAAACAACCAATCAAGCTTTTCAAACTAGGTAGAAAAAGTAAAAAGTTCAATCAAATGAGATAAGAGTGAGTGTTGTGTGGAAATCTAATGTGTTCAATTTAGATCGAATTGTGATGTAAACTCAATTTAATTCCTATGAGATTGAGCAATCCACTCTAAGGTAACCGTAGATGATCCAAGTAATCTCAAACAGTCACGTTATCGATTCCTAGTCCACTCTTTCTAGAACATAGATTATTGCCCTATGACCTATTTCCGCACATGGATTGGATTTAGAATCATATAAATTTACACTATTTGCGACGATTCCACCCGCGTGTTGGCTGCAGTGTTCACGTCAAAAACCACCTACGTTGGCTATTACCTACACCTAGGTGATTGGGGATAAGATCTAGTGTGATTCAAGCTCTAATAGGAAGGTAAACATTCAACATTCAATCTCAATTTCACACATTATCAATCCAAACAACACTCACAAGGAATTTAGTTCCCCATACCTTCCAAATTGTTCAATACAAGAGAAAATGAAAGACAATCCATTACAAACTTGAAAGGTGAATTGATTTCTTCCCCAATTGTTGCCCTTGCACTTGATCTACCCTTGCTCTTCTCTAATCTCCACCAATTTGTTGTAGATCTTCCTCTTGATCCACTAGGATTTGGATGGAAAGAGGATGGAAGATGGAATTTGGGAGAATTTCTACCTTGATCTAATGAAATTTTGGCAAAAATCCTAAAAATTTCTTCCAATTTCGAGTTTCCCCCTTTTTATTGCGAGCAAACAGGACCTCGGATCGCCTGGGCCACGATCGGATCGCCTGGGATAGCTTGAAAATGGAAAAACCGCCAAAAAACCCGCTCTGGCTCGGCCGAGCCTGCCCTCTGAACGACATGGCTCGGCCGAGCGGTTCAGGGCTGGCCAAGCGAGCTCTCTATCCGACTTGGCTCGACCAAGCCAGGCTCAGCTCAACCGATCCTGCTCTCTGAACTCCAGCCAGCTCTACTCGGTCGAGCCTGCTTCCCGTTGGCTCCCAGCTCGGGCGAAAATCCTCCAAAACTAAGCCAAAAATGCTGCTTTATGCTCAAAACCTAACCTTCATCATCCGAAACACACAAAACACAATAACACAACAAAAAGAAGCAAAATACATATGATATGGGAGTAAAATGGCCACAAACATGCACGCCCACACATCAAAGTATAGGTCATTTTACGCACATATCAATGATCTATTTGGTTCATTTACAGCCCAATGGTGAATAATAATTGATCAGGTTGATTATACCTAACCCTTATGCTTAAGCTTTTAATGGTCGGGTTTGGTGATAACCTACTTGACATCTAACCCAAAATTCGGTCAATTAGGTTGGGTTTCACCCAAAAACAAAAAATAACACGGTAGAGCAGAGGAGAATCTGTGAGTGGCGACTAGTGAGGGCAGTGCTGCAACGGGCAAGGTCGCGATGGTGGGAGGCTGGGGCCTGGGTGCAACCGTGTAGTTCCCATCCCACGACTCACGACTAACAAGTAGATGGTAGAATTAATGGAGTGGCGAGGGTGGCACGCAAGGACAATTTTGGTGCTGCGGCGGACAAGGCCGTAGAGACGGTGGTGGGTGGCTAGGCTGCTGGTGCAGGCGTGCTGTGAGCGATGGGTGGTGGATGTAGCCAGAGTCGCCGAGGGGGAATGAGATATTGAAAAAGAAATTAGAGAATCGGGATTTTAGTTTTAGGGTAGATATTTGATTAAATATTATTATATATATGGTTAGGAATTATAATGTAATTTTCATCGTATTTATATGTTTTGATGTATCAAACACCATTGGCCAGTGAATCTCTAATTTAGATTAGTTCAAAACTTGTAAAGTCATGTTATGAATTATCAAGTTGTAAGCGGAGCAGATCGAGAAAGTATGGGAGAAGCTGGGTACCAGTTGGGAGCTCAAGCAACTGGCAAACAACTTGGAAAGCAATTTGGAGTTTGCTGATTGAAACGTCTTCATCAGCAAGGGCCAATACATTTAAAGTTTTCTGGTTGACACGTCATTACCAGTTGATGTTCATAAGCATGGAGCTTACCAGCAAAATGTTCCCTAACAAAGGTGAATCCCAAACTCGCAAATAGAGACAAGGAGAACAAGTCTAACGCACACTTTTCAAGCTCAAACTTTAAGTATGGAGAACTTATAGTCTGTGGATTCCTTAAACACTTTCCGTCCGAGTAATCAACCAGTAGACATTCATAGGACTGGTTGAAAGTCATTTTGACAAAAGGCTGCAAGTCCACCTGTTACGATCAACAATGGACGCAGGAATTCCAGAAAAAGATGCACTCTGGTTGGATGGTTAGTTGGAGTCTATAAACAACTACTATTTAAAATCTTCTTGAGCTCGTCTATGAATAGAGGAAGAGCTCAAGTGAAGAAGGTTACTGAACTTACAAAAGCTTCCAAAAAACTCTACAGAATTTTATATTCAAGCATTCAAAGCTTTCTAGCTGTCTACCAGCTCATTGTGTATCATTTCCTAGACACAAGACTATGTAAATCTAGCTAGAGTTTTCATGGTCTTCTTACTGTCTATGTAAGAAATCATCTTTGTTGGTCCCGAAATCAGAGTGCAATATGTGCAGCGGAAAGTTTTGTGTATGTAGCGGAAATAAATGTAAGCTCAAGCACTGGTTCGTTTAAACATGGCAAAGTCGGTTTTGTGTGCATTCAGTTAAAGCTTAAGTCTTTGTTCCATCTTAAGTCAGTTTCACAGTTTATATTCTTCAATACTTGGACAATTATTGAAGGCTCAAGTAGTCAGTTTGTGAAACGGAAAAATAGAGCAAGTATAAGGAAAGCAGTAAAGAAAGACACGGAGATTTATAGTGGTTCGGATTTCAATATCCTACATCCACTCTTTAGAACCAAGGTCTGGATAATTCACTAAGTAAATACAAGGCTTCTTTCGATCTATACACCATCCGTAGCACCTTCGTCCTCCGGTCAGCTGTGGCACTCGCCTAGGAACTCCTTGTAGACTCAGTCTTCAGGTTGAAGTGGGGACGCACCCCACAACCTCCTTCCTGGTGGGTGGATGTTTACTAATTCTTCCCACAATGGTTGATTGTTTAGATGTTCTTCCCAGAACACAAGTGGCTGGCATACGCCTGTGAGAATCAGAGTCCAAGACTAAGAAACTGACTATTGTGAAGATATCTCAGAAAGATATAGTCACCAAGAAGAGCCTCAGCTTAAACCTTCAGCCTCGTGCTAGGAGAAGATAGAAGGGTGGGTAACTTAAGTTGGAGACTCAAGTCTCGTGTTTGCAACACGAAAAAACTCCGAGAGAGTTTTGTGGGAGAGATGACCTGAATATGCTCTTTGTCTCTTTAGACTAGTTGATTTTTAATTTCAGTTCAGGTAACCGTTTTGATCCAGGTTCTTCATTCAGGTTATCTATTAAGGTTGAGAGGGCAGGTCTTTATATAGAGAGAAGAGTCTAAGGCAATTTGAATTTATATCCGTTAGACACATAAATCCAGATGTTAGACTCATGGATTATATTGTCCAATCGTAGCCCATGCCTTAGGTCTCCTTTCTGCTCTGCCCATTGTCAGTGTACGATACAGTAACTTTTTGTCAGACTCCTTTACAGCCAGAGGAACCCAGCTTTCGGATAACCTCGTACTGACTTAGGCATTTTGCAAATGCCTGAGTCTGACTGAGGCTTCTTATACTGACTTCTAAGAGTCAGTACAATTTAGCCCTAATACTGACTTCCCACCGTCAATATGGTAGATCCTCATACTGACTTTCCATAGTCATTATGGGAAAACGCCCTCATACTGATTTCCCAGATCAGTATGGTAATCTCTGACTTCTCCTTAGTCAGTTCGGGAAGGCCCTCATACTGACTTCTCCTTGTTAGTATGGTTAGACCTTAAACTGAGTGCTCCAACTCAGTTTTCGGTTAAGGCCAGGCGCGATGATAGTCAGTTCTCAAGCATTCTCCATTGCTCGATCACCAGTCTTAGTTTTATTACAACTCGATTGATTCTATACAAAGGATTACTGTTTAGAACTCTAAAAATCGGAAAAACTGACTAAGATGGCTTATATTCTTTGACCTAGCAAAACATCAAAAGTAAGGGAGGATTTCTCTAACAAGAATCCTTACAATCTTGGAATTACCAATGCTCCGTATTATGGGTATTATACCGCAAGCTGACAAATTCCTACGAACAACTCAAAGTCGCAACGACCAGATAGAGGCTGAGTGGTGTACCCACACTCTAGATCTAAAGAAGTTAAGGTGACCGAATGACTGGTGAGTGAGCTTGTGGACTAGCAGATGCGGGCATCTACTAGCAAGCAATAGATCGTGCTACACCTTGTAACCTGAAACTTAGTGATTTCCAGACTGTGAGTCTGAAGAGAGCAAGTAGGATACTTGAAGTCTGAACCTCTATAAATCATTTGTCATTTACTGCTTTTTTATTTGCTTTTGATTTAAAACCAAACACTTTCTAACTATTGGAATATATATCTGTAAATCGGTTAAATAACTTTTCTCGCTACCAACCAGTTTTCGTAACCCAAGTTGGTGCTCAAACTACCAGCTTGGAGAAGTAAAAGTTCTATAAAACTTCCACTGCTTATTCATACACTCTGATGTGGGGCCAACATACATTAATAATTAATTTATATTAATAATTATATATAAAACAGTCAGGTTAGGTGACACCCAAACCCGAGACCCTCTACTCGACACCCGACTTGATCCAACCCGAAATTTGTTGAATAGGTCATTTTTCAAGTTTCGGTCGGGTCTTGCTCACCCCTAATCATGCTATATACTTACTACAATAAAATAATAAACAAATATCACAACAAATTTCGTAAGAATAAAAAACTTACCCTCAAACATCCAAATAGAAAGATCATTTATATATAATCTTCTTTTTTATTTTAAAATTATTTTGTTGGGAAATCTGGCTAAGTTTCCTTTCCCTCAGTAGCACTCATA
>JAPKLW010000407.1:171032-194821 GCA_026898455.1 Plectranthus barbatus | reverse complement strand
ATCAGCTTTCTGCATTTCATTCATATTTTAAACCCAGCACTCAAGTGTTGGAGTATATTCTGAAACTGATATAACTGTGCAAACAAGGCTAAAATATTCTAAGTATTGAATCACCAGCTGACCAGTTGTCAGCTGCGTACTGAGTAACTAGCACCAGCTGACCAGTTCCCAGTTGTCAGCTGAGAGTAAGTAGCGTGCAAGAAATCAATTAACTTTATTTCCGCTGCGTAACGATTATACTCTGAAAAACCGGGACCAACACAGCACATCCTATGCTCCAATCTCACTTTTCTTAAAAGTTCTATTCATCATCTTATCCTCTATGCAAGATTTATAGGCTTGATGAGTCACCTCTTGGAAACAATCCAAGATACACTCATCTGCTAGTCTCTTAATCCTCTTTAGACTGATGTGACCAAGTCTCAAGTGCCAGAGATATGTTTGATCCTCGTCAGAAGAAGAAAACTTTCTCTTTAAATGATTATTATTATTAGATGAGCTTGATGCATTGTTCATGGAAGTTTTATGTAAAAAATTTATGATATAGAGAGAATCAATCAGTTTACCACGACAGATAATTTTTTTATTGTTAGAAACTGAGTTTCAGTTAACCTATGTAAAAAATTTATGATATAGAGAGAATCAATCAGTTTACCACGACAGATAATTTTGTTATTGTTAGAAACTGAGTTTCAGTTAACCTTTTATTTTGATATTTTGGTGTGTCAAAACTTACATTAGCATTAAGTTTCTATTATGTTTCTACATGTAATTCTTGTATAGGATATATCGAGTTATAATAGAAACTAGAAACCAGAAGCTGGAGATCGAGCATACAAGAAACTTAGTTTCTTAAGGAAGACAAGAATCAAGTTTCAGAACTTGAAACTTGAAAAGAGCTTGAGATGTTGAAGTCAAGTTCTAGAACTTAAAATAAAGATGCTAAGAAACTTGAAACTTAAAATGTCCAAACACTCAGTTTTTCGAAACTGAGATTTTACCGAAGGAAGAGAAGCCAAAACTTAAAACTTGAAATTTGGGAATTTCAATTTTCAGTTTTAGAAGTTGAAGAGCACGTGAAACTTAATGAGACAAAAGGAATATGAGTGGAGCTCAAAGTCATATAAAAAATTCTTTAAAGTGTCAATCAACAAATAAGAACAAGGAACATAGACATTAGATTTTGTGGACTGAAACTGAGTCTGATAAAGAGCAAGTGAAAAGTACACTACCAAAAGTCAAAAGCAGATCTCAGAGCAGAGCAGACAGAAGAATGGCTATGACTGGATGACCTAATATTTGTATCTAACGGATGAATTTCTGTCTCTAACAGATAGAAAATCAAATTGTCGAGACATCTGCCTATAAATAGGAGTCAACCTCGACTAAAACAAGTACCTGAAACTCTCGAAAAACTTAGCGGAAACTCTGTCAAACTGCAATCTCAAAAGCTCTCAAAAAGCTCTCTGAATCTTCGTGTCTGAACACAAGGCTTAGCATCTTTTCTTAAGCTAATCATTATGTATATCTGTTTAAGTGCACGAAGCTCAAGCTTTCCTAGCTTAAGCTATCCACTCGGTATTTATTATTTTTCAAGTAATAAACACAGCACTCGGTATTGTACTCTGGAATACTGATTCTGATGGGTTTGCCAACCTATTGAGGCTCTGGGAAGAACCACAAACATCCAACCATCTAGATTAAAAGTTGCGGGGTGCTTCCTCACTTCAGTTCTGAAGAAGGATAAGATCATATTTTTGGGCGAGTGACCTAGAAGATCGAATGACTGAGGATTTCGACGGGCTAGTATAGATTGTGAGAAAGCTTGTACTCTATTATTTTGTGGATTCCCGATTATTTTTGGAAGAGTAGACGTAGGACTTGAGACTTTGAACCACTATAAAATATCATGTGTCATCTACTGGTTTATTTGAGTTTCTGCACTTAACGTTTCGTACTCACTTGAATACTTTCTAATTATTGAAGTGTATACTTGAAAAATAATACTTAAACTTACTCTGAGCTAAACTGACTTATCAAAAACTTAAAACTGACCTTTAGTTTTAAAAAGTGCAATTAGTTTTTAAACTTCTGCTGCATACAATACATCTAGGATTTCGGGACCAACAGTTATTGCCAATGATAGAAACACCACTATAAAAAATAATTGAATATCCATCGATAAATAACTTGGAAACTAAAATTATGTTCCGCCAAAAAATCGGCACCAATAAAAAATCTCTCAAAATCAAAACATTATTTTCAAAACATAAAGTAAAATCTCCAATGGCTACTGCTGAGACTTGCTCTCCGCTGCTTATGGAGATGATAACCTCGTCATGCTTCAGATATCTTGTCGGCACGAACCCCTACAAAGTATAACAAACATGATCAGTAGATCCAATATCCACTACCAACGAATGGGTAGAATCTGATGTTAAACATTTTTATATTATAAATGCACATGACGTACCTTATCCCTCCGTGCCTAGCACTGGACAATTTACTCTTCCGTTTCGCCTGCGTTTATACGTCTTGGTTGTAACTTTTGCCTTTTCAACCTTTTCTAATTCTTCAAGCATGTCATTAGCTTCAACAACTACTTTGTCAAAAACAGCTAAGGTTGGAGCTAATTCCCATGCTATTATGTCAGATTGTTATGCTATTAGAGCTATGAGCAACTCATCAAGAGCAAACTCTCCTCTTCCAGCAAGAACTTTGACAAAATCATCAAAGGATTCTGGAAGAGAGTTAAGAACGAATCTCTGCATGAGCATCAATATGTCCACCTCTCATCATGTACTTGTTCATGATATTACTCATGATCATAACATGCAAAGTCACCGAACTGCCCTCAGTCATTTTCTTGCAAACAAGGTCTTTTAGAAGATCATAACTGATAGTTCATTCCACCTCCCCATATACTGCTAAAAGATCTTTCCAGATCTCAACAGTACTGCAGAAGCTTCTATACTTGAGTTTCAACTCACTAGATAGATTATTCACGATGATAACGTAAGCGAAATCATCAGAAGTCACCCATCTATCATAGAATTGTTGTTCAAGATCAGAAACCTCCTTTTACCGAGGAGCCATTGGATCCATAGAAATTATATTCGTATGATTCTCAAACCAGAGAATATACTCGAAACAATATCTCCATGTTTGTTAATTCAGACATGAGATGATGTTACAACTATAATGATTCTCGGCATATTAACCATAAATCATGTTCATAATATACCAATCATAATGCTTTTAATATATAAATCCATCACACCTTTATTTATAGTATAGTCTATTTTCTCACCCTAGGATGGTACACAACATATTATTGGAGGGTTGGTCACTCTCTTGAAAATGCATACTGTAAAAACGATGTCCATAAAAATGATCATGTAGGAATTTTGAAGGATCTCGAAGTTTAGGAAGAATCATTTTCTTACTCTGACAACATACGATATAGGTAGGAATTTTCGGTATATATTCCCTACATTGCCTCTAATAGTACCAAAATAGAGCATCACAATGAGTACAAACATGAATTTGGTCTCCAATATCACAACATTCTATTGAAAAAAATTAAATAATTATATGTATAAACAAACTAAAATCAAATATTAAATGAGATTAAAGGAATAAAATTAATAGTTTGACATATATTTTTGTAATATGCACAGCTTATTACCTTATTTAAAAAATCACAATAATTTGTAATATATTTGATAATTTACCCTAAATTCTTTCATAATAAATAGATAAATTAGAAAGATTGGTATTAATTCATTTCTTCTCCAATGAATGTACTTTTATGTAATTACATAATTTGTTTTCTATAATTGATATTTTGAATGAATTAAACTAACATGTTTTCAATAAACTTTAAAGTTTATTAATATTAAATATATTATTCATCAATAATTGAAGTATTTATCTTATATAGAATTAATTCAATTAAACAACAAAACCATAATATACTATTGATACATAGAAATATACTCTTCGTAATTAATAAATCAAATAATTCATTAATGACCAACTAATCCAACTAAATATCACCGTAAATTATATCAGGTATTCCTTTAATAAATAAAATGAGTTATGTTGGTCTCAAATCAGAGTACAAATATATACAACGGAAGATTTCAATAACAATTACTTTCCAAGTTGGCTATTCTAGCACTAGTTTGGGTATCGAAAAATTGGTTGTTTTAGCAAGCGATATAATACTAAGTCAGTTTCAAGTAATATACTCCAACACTTTAGGTGTTAGTTTTTAAACAAAAAAAAAGCTTAAAGAAAATCATAAATAACAAAGGATTTATAGAGGTTTGGACTAAATCATCCTACAGGACTCTTTAGACTCGCTGTATGGAAATCAAATGTTGCACGATCTGTAGCTAGCTAATAGATGTCTATGTCCACCAGTCCACTAGCGCACTTGTTGAGTTCTTTGCTCTCCTTCGCTTCTTCAGATCTGAAGTATGGGAGCACAACTCAACTTCCAGCTGGTCGTGGGACTTTAAATTCTTCCCGAGAATGTTAGCTTGTAGTATACACCCATAATAGCTACCACCGGAAAAGTGGCAACTCCAAGATGGTTTCTTACTTAAACAGTAAGAAGAGTAAGAGTAACACTTAGCAAGGATTGCTAAGTGTCTCGTGTCCAAGAAGGAACGTACTAAGGTGATAAACATCTTGTGTGCTTGAACGATTTAAATTGTGAAATTAGCTAAGTATTGTTGCTTTCTCAAAATATCAAGTCAAGTCATTCTCTTCAGATCATTCGTTCATTTCTTTCTCCAGATGAATTGCATATTCTATTTGTATGGATCAAAGAGGGCCGCTAAGGTTTATCCTCACCTAACCATGACTCGGTCCCATGACTGTAGTTGTCCTCGTAGCACTGTAGTTCTAAATTCCAAGTTTGATTAACATGCAGGAGCCGAATCACTTTTCATAGCAATTAACCACTTTGCAGGATGTTTAGAATTCATCACGTCATTGTAGCTTTTAGTCACATTACCATCTAGAGATTCAAACACATAAAGAGCAAAAATAATCAGGTTATCATCATTAAACCTAATTGGCTTTCTAATTGTTCTTCGATCGTTGTCCCTAGTCAACATATAATCATGCAAGTCATCAACATCAGCATGCTCATTGTTCTCAGCATGTTCATCACCAGTTTTAGCATGTTCACCAACATTTTCACCAGGTATATCAGCATTTGCAGCTAGGGATGTCAATTTAGCCCAAAACCCGCGGGTTGGCCCGATTAACCCAAGCCAAAATACGGGTTAGGGTTGAAATATTTTGGCCCAAAAAAATTTAGCCCGATTAGCCCGGGACTGAATAACCCGAGGCCCGATAGGGTTAAACCCAAAACCTGACGGGTTGGCCTGATTAACCCTATTATTATTTTTATTAATATATTTTTCATAATTATAGTACTAAAATCTACTTCTAGTATTTAAGATGATATTTATTAATTAAGTTTTAAGTTATATAATTGTATTTAGTTCAAATAGTATTCAATACATAGTTAAGTTTATCTATTTATGAAGTTAATACCTATTCAAAAATTGCTAAAATATTAAAATAATATATTTTAATAGTTAAATTTATCATTATATAAAATTTTTTGATATGTTTTGCATTTTTATAAGAGATAAATAATATTTTGTTTATTAATCAACATTTAAAATATTTAAAGAGGAAAAATATATTAAAAATAATTAATAAATTCATTGGCCTGACGGGCTAGCCCCCGATGGGTTAGGGTTAGGGTCAAGATTTTTTAGCCCGAAAAAATTTCAGCCCGATTAACCTGTGACCTGATAGGGTTAGCCTGAAACCCGACGAATTGACCCAATTGACATCCCTATTTGCAGCATTCAAATCAATATTATATTCATGTTCATCATGCAAATGACCCTCATAATCGATCATGCTCATTAGCAATATTTTGTTTAACACGAATAACAGGCACAGAAGAATCATGAAGAGTAGTGGATTGCTCCACCTCAAAAGGAGCAGTATCACAAGAAGCAGACAAGCAAGTGTAGGGTTTGAGTCTACGATGGACAACACGAGTTGCCATTAAAGAATTTCTTGCCAAGGATCGTTCTTAGGATACCAGGAACAAATTTCAATTAAATAAACCATGCGATCCTATGCATGCTCCTACAAAATTAATTGCAGAGGATGGATTAGAGAATACCTGATTTCACCGTTTGATCTACAGATCTAGATCGGAGCCAACAACGATGAAATAGATCTTAGATCTGAGATAGAACGCCGACGATGGACAGTGGTTCCTACAGATCTGATCTTCTGATCTGTTCCCTTGCTGCTTGGAAATCTGGTGAGGATTATCTACCAAGTTGAATCCGAGATCCGGAGAAATCGATCAAGTTTCTCCCCCAGATAGCCGCCGCCATCTCTCTCAATTATCAATATACTGAAACCCTAGTTATCACAACTTAATGATCTGATAGAGAGAAGGCCTATATATAGTGTTAGGGTTTTAAGAAACCCTAACCCTAATGGGCTGTGAGCAGTTAATGGGCCAGACCAGGGATCAGATGCAAATAATAAAGTGGGCCCTCTTTATTAATTAATCCTTCCTTGTTCAACTCAGAACATAATTAATTAATAAAACATTGTTTTAACCTTCACCACGGTAACAATGCTGACTCGCCCCTTTATTACCACGTTATTAGGAACGGGTTGCACCAAACTAACATGATCCACATATTTAAGTTTTTAGACATTCATTAATTAATTTGACTTATGACAATCAGCCATAATTAATTAATCTCTTATTTCCTGAGTAATGTCACTCACCCTTTTTCACTTATGCCTGAATTAAATAATTCAACCTGCAGGGTTTAGCATAATGAACCTTGTGAGCTCCTCAGGGAATGTCACCATCCTGAAACGGATATGCTTACCTAAACGTCCAGACTAAGCAGGCCACACACAAATTGCCAACACCCAAAATACGGATATAAGAGCACATGTAAGACTCGCCACCATGGTAAATCAAAGTGTGGTCAATTTGTGTGTGCCCCTTATCCTTCAGTTAGGTTTAAGATCATAGGAAGTATGTTAGGGATCTGGCTCATTCATATGTCAATGAGAATGGCACATCCCACTTTTGATCCCATCAATACATAACTATGTACCGACACATCAAGTAGCTAGGATAAGCCCACTTATGAACCGATGTGCCGCAGCTTAGACTGACAGCCTATCCAGGGACCGTCTCAGCTGTGATACTGTTTATATTTCGCTAGGTCAAACGATTCATGTGATCCTCTGTGATCTCCTACACACCATATGATCATCCCTATAGGCGAGATAATAGGATATTATGGTTCGTTGTATGTTTGTTCTATCAGACAGCGAGTATTGTTGCGGCAACATATATGAAAACCAGTGTACAAAACACTTAATCATATATGCTTTCAGTATATAATCCCAACAGCAAGGAAATTCAAGTTCATTAAAAACAACATCCTTGCTAACTGTGGCTTTAAAACCCCGCTCACTTCTATTCCACAACCTGTAGTCCTTTACCCCCTCTTGGTAACCAAGAAAAATACACTTCTTAGACATAGGCTCAAGTTTATCTCCCTTTTGGTGTACATAGGCTGCGCACCCAAATACTCTTATGTTCTTTAAGTCTACTTTCTTATTAGAAAACACCGACTTAGGACACTTACCACCTAAAGGCACAGATGTGGACCTATTGATTAGATAGGCAGCAGTCACTAAGACTTCCCCCTAAAAACTCTTAGAAAGGCTAGAAGGAATCATTATACTCCTAACTCTTTCTAACAAGGTCTTATTCATTCTCTCTGCAACCCCATTATGTTGAGGGGTATACGGAACTATCCTAAGCCTCCTAATACGTAATTTAGCACATAAATCATCAAGTAGGGCATTGCAAAATTCAAGACCATTATCTGTCATAAGTGTCTCAATCCTCTTACCAATCTGATCTTCAATTAAGGTTTTCCAATTGCAGAACTTTTCAAACACATCAGATTTATTTTTCATCAGGAAAACCCAAACATTTCTGGAATCATCATCTATCACAGATAGAAAGTACCTGTTTCCACCTTGTGTAGGTGTGCTTGCAGGACCCCACACATAAGCATGAATGTATTCAGGCACATTGGAGCAAGTAGATGCATTAGGAGATGAAGAGATGGGGAAATTAACTTTATGTTGTTTTCCAAGCACACATGCATCACATAAAGGCAATTCAGACACATGATTAGCACCAAATGCACCAGATTTATGCAATATGCTCATGCCTTCATTACTCATATGTCCTAATCGACGATTCCACAAGGATGTCATCTCATTGTTCACAGCACTAGCAGAATCATGCTTACATGCTTAGCTGAACAAACATACAAATTATGGTTCTTAACAACTTTGAAAACAACTAAAGAACTCTTCATGATTTTCATAATTCCCTTACCCCATTTCCTTTCAAGACCCTCTTCCTCGAGGGCAGCACAAGACATTAAGTTATAATTCAAGTCAGGTACATGTTTAACATTTTTCATGGCATAGATAGAACCAGAGTCAAATTCCAAGCAAATATCACCAATTCCAGCCACTTGACATTTCTTATCATTTTCCATAGTACCCATCAGAAACATCATTATAACTTGAAAACAAATCCTTGAATGGTGACATATGATAGGTGCAACCAGAATCCACAAGCTATTCAGATTCACAGAAAGAATCAAATGCAATATTAACAAAGGAGTGAGAAGATACATCATGCATCATATAAATATCTTCGAAGTTCTTGTATTCAGACACAACATTAGCATGCTATTTTTGGCTACCTTTCTTAGGATTCTTGTAATTCTTCACAAAATGTCCAAACTCACCACAATTGAAACCTTTTCTAGAATTCTTTGACCTAGACTTAGACCTACTCTTACTCTTAGGTCTAGACTTGCTTCTCTCACTCGATTAAGGACTATCATGCCTGTGATCATAACTCTTTTTCTATGATAATCCCGTAACATGCATCACATTCTCATTATAAGACTTGTTCTCTCTATTATGTTTCAGAATCATTTCTTCACTCTTTAAGAAATTAACAAGAGTATCCAAAGTTACATCATCTCTAGCATACTGAATTGCAGACTGAGCATCAGAGTAAGAATCAGGAATAGCATTCAGCAAAATACAAGCACTGTATTCATCAATGTGCTTATCACTAGCTTATTTTATATCTTGTACTAGCTTGGTCAGCCTATGAAGGTTCTCATCAATGTATTTAGTCAAGTTAAATTTGAATCTAAAAACTGTCGAAGAAGAAACATTTTACAAAGCCATGAGGTATCAGTATATAACTTTTTAAGCTTTTTCCATATTTCCTTAGCAGATTCAATGACACAAACTTTCCTTAACACAGACTCAGACAGATTTAAAGTAATGGCAGATAAAGCAAGATGACTCATTTTCTTTTTCTTTACTTCAGTTTCATTTCCTTCATGACTCATCAATAGCCTCAACCACATTTTGTTGGATTAAAATGCATTTCATTTTCTGCTTCCAAATGCTAAAATCATTTTTACCATTAAATGGAGCCATGTTATTTGCAGGAGTGGATGCCATGCTTAACACAAAGAAGCAAATAAATCACACTAAAATAAACAGGCTCAAGCAGAAGAACAAGCAACCAACATGAAATGAAACAAGTAACAAAAAAATAACCGAAATCAGCCCAAAGCGATAAAATTACCAAGAGTAAACCACAAGACAAACAAACCGAACAACAAGTTGTCCCAAACAGTAGAGCTCAAGTTTTCAAATTTTCACAAATGAAAAACCACAGAAAACACAGAGCAGAGTAACACAATTAGGACAATAAAATGTACAGTGGCAAACCAACAACAGAAATCAACAAATAACTCAAAAGTAGCACAGTAGAAGCTACTACAAGAAAAAATATGTGTTATCCATAAACACATACCACAAAGCCCTAACATGCAATTTCTACCAGCAACAAAGTCCCAATCCTACAATGGCAGTCGACCGAACTAGAAGTTTAAATGCTGAGAGGTTTAAGCCAGTTTACCTGAGCAAAAGATGTAGGTGAGGGCTTTCCGAGCTACCTAACGAGTTCCTGTAAATGTTATCAACGACGATGCCGCAGCCACGATTAGGATGCCCCGATGAAACTTTCCTCTCCCCCCATGGCTCTGATACCACTGTAGGGATCAGAGAGGGCCGCCAAGGTTCATCCTCGCCTCAACATGGCTTGGTCCCATGATCGTAGTTGTCCTCGTAGCACAGGAGTTTCATTTTTATTTCTATCGCAGCTTCAAGCTTTAACCTACCAGTTGTTGTCCACCACTTCACCTTTGCAACTAAACCTGCAAAACAACAAACAAGAATTGAATTAGAGGCTGCAACAAAAGGAGACAGCAACATACCTGCGGAGATTTTTTCACCGGCATCGATCAACTGCAAGAACAGAGGCAACATTTGTTGTGCGGTACATAGAAGCTATTGGGTTGAACGGCAACAGGATCAACTGCGGAGGAAGTGCATGACGACGAGTATGTAGTCGTTTGGCTCAAATCTACCAGACTTAACCCCCTCAATATCATCTACAGACGACCTCACCGAGCACAAAGGAGTAGCCCCAGGCTACTCGAGAACCCCTCCCCTACCTCTGTCTCTCTTCTCCTGTCACTCTCTCTCACCCCGTACAACTGGAACACTCATAAGAAGAAGGGGCTGGTGGTGACAAGATGTAGCAACAACTTGGGTTCAACGCAGCACGAAGGAGGAACAAGGGAGGCGTGAGATTTCAGCTTCTCACACAAAGGAAGTGTTGCGCTCTCTCTCTCTTTTCTCTCCAACGACGTGTATATGTGTTCCAACGGCAATGATACTATTTGATTTCCCAATTCAAATTGTTGTAGGGCACAAGAGATAATGGGCTAGGTAAGCGGGTTGGGAAAAAAAACATTTGCGCCAAGATAATGGGCCAACAAAAACAACATTATTTATAGGCGCTCTTGGAGAGATTCGAATTTGGAGTTGTTGTGATACAAAAGGAACCCATCCAATCAGAAGCCTCACTTTTCCGGAATTGTTGCGTCCTTTATTATCAGAGCAGGTGGACTTTGTAGGCTTTAGTCAAAAAGGCTCTGAGCTAGTCTGAGGAATGTTTGCTAGTTGATTCCTTGGACGAACAACCTTTAAGGATTACACACTTTAAAATCTCATTTCTTAAAGTCTGGACTTGTAAATGGTCCGCTTGTCTTGACTCTTATTTCTCTAGATTGCTAGTTTGGGCTCTTGCTAGTGACACTTTCTGGTGAATCATCGATTGGTGATGACGTGTCAGCCAACAACTTTTAGAGGTAATGACTTTTTGTTGGTTAAGGCATTTCAGCCAGAAAATTCCAAGCAAATTTGCGATTAGCTCCAATTTACAATTCAAAATTTTCTAAACAGGACATTATTATAAGTACGGACTAATCATAGTTAAAGATATACTAACTTGTAGCATGTTTAACATATCAAAACATCATAATAAGAAAGAAATTAATAACAATAGTTCCTAACAAGTTAAAATAAAATGAGTCAAATTGAGATTATAGTTTTCTCTTTAAATAAAATGAGTTAATTGAAGATATTAACGCAACCTTTTACAAATTAATAAAAATATATCATACTTTTTCGATATTGACAATTACAACATACTTTTTGCAATCAAACTAACTTACTACTTTCGAATATTCTTAATTGTAGTACTATCTTTCGCCATAAGTTCCACAATTTGGCTTTGCCATTTGCATTTCACACGTCTGTTTGGTGTGTTCTTTTAATAATTTCCATATAATACTTTTATTTTAGTTTATTCATTCATTAAATGATGTGTAGTTCATTTCTTATGGATTGATCAATCATTAAATGAAAATGCCTCGCCAATATATTCAATTAATTATATTAGTAGAATTTATAATTACTAATTTAATTTAATAAAAAATTAATAAAAGTTTTTTATTTTGATTAGATTCTAAAAAGTTTGGCTGTATTTCTATTGAACAAATATTAAATAAATCAAAGTAAAAAAATAAATTAAAGAAAAACAGTAAGAAAAATTAATACTATTAAAATACCAAATGAAAAATAACTGCTCAAGAATACATAACTCGAAATCGTAAATTATGCAACCAGGCACAATTCCCAATGGTTGTTTAGGTGAGTGGAGCAAAGATTCAGCAAGAATCTATTTTCGTTTAGGAAAACCTTATTTTGTATGCCAAAGCAAGTTTAATTAGAGAATTTTATTCTTATATTTTATGTTATAGATATACAATTCAATATAGTTTTGTTGGATAAAAATTTATCTGTTAATAATAGTCTTTATTGCTTGTTGAGTAAATGTCACATACAAAGAAGTAAATTTTTTTTTTAATTTACAACTTTGCAAACAGACGTCGTTTAAATAATTTTATTTAGTTTAAATTATTATTTTTTAAGAAAAGATAAATAATTTCCTCTCAAACCTTTTTCTTTTGAAAAAACTACTTAAACCATTAAGCCAAATGATGTCATTTTGTAAAATTGTAAATTTAGAAAATAAAATTTACCTCATTTGACGCATAATATTTTAATGGTTATTTCACCACCAAATTAACACCATATATAACTAATGGAGAAATTTTTTAATGAGGAAAATTTTCAGATGAGACGGTTTTATCATTTTTATTGTAAGATTAATTTAATAATGTATTTAATTTATTGAAAAGTCGTATTTCTTTATTGTAAATGATGTATTTTTTGTTACAATTAATGTAATTTTTTACACAGAAAATAAATATAATGATGTTTTTAATTTATTGAAATATGTACTTTCTTATTGCAAATGATGTATTTTTTTTGTTATAAATAATGTAATTTTTTTAAATGAAATAATATATTTAAGTTATTGAAATGATATATTAAGGTTCGTCTCACAATAAAAAAAATAGTGAGATTGTCTCTCAGGAGACCAACGCTTTTAACTAATTAAACTAAAAGATTGCATACATTTTTCTAACAACAAAATAAAATACGAATTCTGTAATTGAGCTTACTTCGATATATAATTAAGGGTTTGATGCTAAAATAAACTTTTTACAAAAGAAATTAAAACAATATTTTACTATTTAAACCCAGAGTAAATAAAAGGAATAATGTTGTGGCTTAAATCTACCAGCAATCGCAACCGTCGATCAAATCAGCGGGCGCTGCGCTCGACAGATTCTCCACCCTGTTTACTATAAATACGACGCAGTTTCGCACCATATTCACCACACCATCCACTACCAGCAAAACATACATTCTCGCTCTCATCATCTCCCACTCTCTCTCTCTCTCTCTCTCTCTCTCTCTCTCTCTCTCTCTCTCTCTGTGTCATTCTGGTAAGAGAAAGGGAAAGAGAAAGCAAAAGCGAAGAAAAGTGATGGCAGGCAAGAAGAAACATTCTTCAGGTTCATCTTTCTCTCTATTCGGTCTGTTCAAAAGCAAGAACACGAGATCCAAGAGGGCGGACGACTACGGCGGCGAGTACGTCAAGGCTTACAAAGTGTATCCCAGCGACGAAGACAGGGGGCGGTGGGTGGCGGAGCCCGGCATCGACAAGAAAGCTTCTGCTTACATTTCTCTCACCACCAACAAATGGGAGAAGCTCGCCGTCGCTAACTAGCTCTCTACTTTTCTACCTGCGTTCTTACATTCGTTCAATTGTAATTCGTTTATCTTGTAGTTTTGTGAATTCAAAATTTCCAATCAATAAAACAATGGAATAAGATCGTGATTCGTTGACCGACGTTTTCTGTTTTTCACCTTCTTGTGTATACCACTACTGCAATAAAATAATGCTCTCCTCGTTGAGAGGAGGCGATCCACAAAACTCAATGAATGAAGTTTGTTTCTTTCCGTCGTTCACCTAAGAAACTCTACCTTGTAGCTTTTAGAAACTTATTTTTATCAATCCACAGTTCCTCCTGAACTCGCTAGGTTTGAAATTAATTTGTGGGAAAGGTTGAAGAATATTATACTTAGGAATGTAGTTGAACCAAGTTGAGATATGTATATTTTGTGCATGTTTGATTTGGTTTTATTATTAAGTTGATTGTTGGTAAATACTTTGACTTATGAGTTAAATTCATTCTAATGGACTTTCCAAATTTAGATTTATGTTTAAATATTTATTATTTTTTATTAAAAATTATTTTTTTTTAAAAATCTCTAACAAGTTTATATTTACTGCAATTCCTTTCTTATAAATATAAGAAAGTTAATCAGATATTTATTTAACTTATTATTAATAAAAGTATAAATTTTGCAAAAGAAAAAGTTTTAGGTAACTTACTTCTGCACAAATTATACATGTAATCTAATGGAGTCGCATGTAGGGTGTATTCATTTAATTTGGGATTATTTAAATTTACGTCAAATATTCAAATATACTTCATATTATACATATTTATTTAAATTTAATTCAAACTATGAATCTTTTCAATAAAATAATTAAACTATTTTAAATAATACAAATATCTGACCACATTTTTTTATGTTGGAAAGCTGACTTATTTCGTCGAAATTTCATGTCATGTAATAAAATGACAATTGTGTTTCTAAATAATGTTATTTGGTGATGAAGAAAAATAAAGCATATCAAAATTATTGGTTAAAAAACATAAGACTTAGAATTGATATTTAAATTCTAAATTCCAAACAAACGTCACTCATAAATATATATGGTATTTTATTGAATGAAATGAAATTTTGGTTATTCTAATTAATCTTTTGTTACTAAAAAGAAAAATTCATCCCATATTTGTATAGTTTATAATAATTTGGCTATTCAATTGACAAAATTGATAATTATTATTAAATTTAGAAAAATATACATAGCTTAGAATATACTTATAATCGGATCAAATCCTCTGTTCATGGTGTTCCACTTGATGTGTCATTGTCTCGATTACATATTTTAATTAATATTTTTACGAAAATAAAAATCTATTATAATACAAAATAGTTAAATTGATTTTTAAGAACAAAAATCAAAATTTTATTAGAATACAAATTATATTTATAAATTAATAAATTTTACCAATCAAATTTTAGTTAAAAACTGAAAAATTATTATATACCCTAATTTGATGGGATGAACCCTATGATTGAAATTATAAATTAATTCAAATTATAATAAATTAATATTATAAAATTATATTAAATAAAAATTAATAATTTTAATCGTGGAATAAGGAATGAAACACAAAAAGTGGAACTAAATGATCCCATGCCACTTATAACACCCCATGTCTTATTTAAGAAAACTTTTGCTTCGATCGAAATTAATTTTTCTCTTAGCGCAATTATTTATTCATTTTATAGAATAATTACAGAACAACTAAATGAATCAATTTTAACTTATTTACTACAAAAATGTACCCAGATATATGCATACCCAATTAGCCCGGAAATAGAATTGACTCGTGAAGGTAGAGAGCCGGGAATTCCAATCAAGTAATTCAAGACGCATTCACTTACGAAAAACTATTTTAAGCTCGAGAGTATAACATAAAGTCATGGAATTAATTAACCTAAGTTTGAGACTACATATTAGGATCATATTAACTTTTGATAATCATCGAAACCCATCAATTAGCTGTCACTTTTGTATAGAGCTGATTAGACTTGAGCTAATCCTAGACTTATGCAAATATATACAAGTTCAAGAATTGTAATAGTGTAGGTTTCTGGAGCCGACAACTGAAAACTCAAGAGCTAAAGAAAGAAGTTTTGAATCAATCACACTTAACTGGTCAATTGTAGCTAATAGTTATGAGTGGAGAGATTTCTACAACTTGTTAAGTCAGTCAAGAACTATTCAGCTGAGAAGACAGAGTTGAGTTGGACAACTATATACAAGATAAGTTGACACATTAGTTGTCAACTTATACTCTAGTCTGCAAGTCGATACTCCCATGATCCGGTGACAATAGGACGACTTTCCCCCGTTATCAAGAAGATAACTGAACACTTCATAATATTATAATCTGGATTGAACATAAGTTGTATTTCATATCAACTAAACACTACCGATGGTTTGAAAAATATATCATTTGATCACTAAAAAATGGAAGAAAGTCTGCATATCGTACTAATCGTACATTAATGGATACCAACATAAGTATGAATATCTCACAACGACTATATTTCAAATGAGATGTATAAATACACTCTCACACAAAGAGAAACGACTACAAATGCTATTACCACTGACATTATCAATCAACAATTTATATTCTCTCTTCATCTAAGCTTTTCATAACTTATCGTACTTCTTATACACAAGACCCACCAGAAACCTCCTTGTTGATTACTCAACAAGTTGTTAGGAAGTATTCCTGCCTAATTGTTGTTTTGATGTGTCGAAAGTTTGTATAGAAACCACCAAGTTAGGAGTATCTCTAGATTAGTTTAGTTCACGTAAATTTGTAAGTCCTGTTAGGATATATCGAGTTGTAACAGAACTAACGAAGCTGATCAAGACAAACTGGGTGAAAATACAAAGCCCTAGTTTGGATTGTGTGGAGTAAGGAGAGACCAACTACCAGCTTAGAGCTGATGACTCAGAGTAACTAACGGAAGACACCAACCAGGATCACCTCCAATTTATGAAGTCAGATGCTACTCACACGAAGAGATAAAGAGAACAAGTTAGAGGAATTACCGAAGATCGGTCTTTATGAATAGAGATTCATTAAAGACTGATGAAGCACTAACCAGTTTAGATTTCTCGGACTGGCAGAGCTGTTTTGACACAAAAGCAGAATATCAGCATCCCGTGTCAAAAAAGGATGTAGCAGGTGTCGAACCAAAGGAAAAGTGTCATGCTCCCGTTAAAATAGAGACGCATTAGATTGTACAATGCTCAAATGTCTCTAAACATCTAAAATTTGAATTACTAATACTTCGACTATAAATACAATAATTATTTTGAATAATAAAATATATAAACGAGAAATGCACTGAAACTCTGCTGAAGTGAAAACTCGACCATTTCTACCATCTATGCTATCTCTCAGCCTTCTGTGTGTTATCTATTGAACCCGAGACTCTTAGCTTCTCAGCTCGTGTTATTTTATTGGTGTTCTTTCTCTCCTACAAAGAACGCAGCAGTCACTTCAAATCTCTAGCAGTGATTCTTACGGGCATCCAACCAATCAGTTCGATAGTTTCAGAGGAACTTTAAAGCTGTTAGAAACTGAGTTTTAGTTTATCCCTTTGTTTGATGTTTTAGTGTGTCAAAACTAACTTAAGCTTTAAGTTTCTAGTGTATTTCTACATGTAATCCTTGTATAGAATTTATCGAGTTGTAATAGAAACTAGAAACTGAAGCTGAAGATCAAGATTTAGTCTCTAAGGAAGATTTGTTAGAAGATAAAGCTCGAGATATCATAATCAAGTTTCAGAACTTGAAATGAAGACTCCAAGAATCTTGAAATATCGGAATTCAAATTTGGGAACTTGAAACTTAAAATGTCTAGAAACTCTATTTTTGGAAACTGAGTTTTCACTAAAGAGAAGATGAAACTTACTACTTGAAATTTGGGGATTTCAGTTTTTAGTTTCAGGAGTTAAAGAGCACGTGAAACTCAAGTAGACAAAAAGAATCCAAGTGGAGCTCAAAGTCATTTCGAAGTTTCCTTAGAGTGTCGATCATCATTCCTTAAAGAGGATCAGATCTTACAACAAAACTGAGTTCTGCAACTGACCTCTAAAGGATTTCTGCGCTGGAGTATGGATAGGACACGAGAGATCGGTTCCAAGACTCCACAACAAAATGGGCTTGCAAAAATAAGAAACCGCACTCTCAAGGAGGCCGTGAGGACCATTCTAGCAGAAACCAGTTTAAGTGAGCACTATTGGGGAGAAGCTATTATCACTGCCTGCTACACATACAATAGAAGCGGACTCAACAGTCGTCTGCACAAAACTCCCTACAAAGCTTATAATGGTCATAAGCCTTCTTTAGCTCATTTCCGTGCTTTTGGTTTGCCATGTTTTATTCACAACAATGGGAAGTTGAAGTTAAATACTTTTTCTCCGAAAGCTGAAGAGGGTTTTTTTTCTTAGATATGGATACCCCTCTCACAAGAGATATAAAGTACTTAACAAGACTACCTGACTTGTAGAAATAACATAAAATGTTATTTCTGATGAAGCTACTTTACTGTGTAGGACCATGAGAGAACTGGTTGAAGAGTTTCATGAGATCAATAATATTGATGAACAATTGGGCTTAGAAAATTCTTATCTTGAATCAATTGCTCTAACTAGATATATAGATGAAAATTCTTCACTACCAGTTTCCTCAAGTGGTGTTCAAACCGTTGAGAGGGTCGATGATGCTATTAAACTTGCTGAGGCTTTGGATTCCATTTCCTTATATAACAACATAAATTTAGGGGGAATCCAACCTGGAGTTTTTGAGCTTGAAGAGGAATAATCTTTAGAAAGAGCTCCAAAGACAGAGGAATTGGCAGATTATGAAGACTTAACTGACGAGTTAGGAAGTGATGGTGCTGGAACTGAAGATCAACAAACTGATGACATCATCACACTATTTCTTGAAGGATCAGAAGTTGGGGATGTAAAATCCATAGGAGGAACAATTCGAGTTCGAGAACTAGTTTCAAAAAGATAGAAAACTTCCATCTCACGGATGTGCAAGTCGCTACAACGTCTTCCCAAGAGTCGTTCACCCGACCAATTGAAGTTAGTGAATTTCACAGACATAAATGGTTGAGGCATCATCCAGAACATGATGTGTAAGATGATGTTGCAAATCCAGTTCGAACAAGGCAAGGAAATGCTCCACTCACTTGCTATATTTCTCAATCAGAGCTGATGAAGATTGGAGAAGCGTTGTAATCATTAGAATGGATCAAAACAATGCAAGAAAAGTTGTCAGAGTTGACTCGTAACAATGTCTGGTACTTGGTTGATAGACCTACATATCATCCACTAATAAGTACCAAGTGGGTCTTAAGAGCAAACAAGATGAAGTCGACAATATAGTCAGAAACAAGGCGAGACTTATTACAAAGGAATATGCGCAATGTGAAGGCATTGATTACGCTGAGACCTTCGCACCAGTAGCCAAGCTGGAAGGAATTAGACTCTTCTTAGCCTATTTGGACAGGATCTTTGCATTTAGACCTACTACAGAGTATACTCTGTCCAAGGCCTTCAACTTGTTGATTATCGAGTTGAACCGAGTCTCCATATCTTTGATGCTTTCTCCAAAGAGCGTAATAAATAACTTATACTTATCCATGCTGAGCTGAAGTTTGTTCCTCTTAATTTGATCTTTCCAGTGGCTTAAGCTGCTCAAGTGATCCCAGACCTTTTAGGCATTGTTAAATTCAATGATATCTTCATTCATGGTCTCTTGGAGAGCTAAGAGATTTAGCTCATGTGCGATGGAGTCAAGTTGGACATGCTTCTTATCCTCTGTTGTCCACTTGCGTACTACTTTTTCATCATGTCTGGACCGACTGTATCTCCTTTATGATAAGGATTGACTTTCGTAATTCTGATAGGTCTGGTCTCCAGCTTATCAATCATCTCTGGATGGATGTTCTTTAGCTGGATCTGTAATCTCTTTTTCCATGCTGTGAATTTCTCCGCGTTGTATGGTGGAAGCTTTGAGATATTCATTGTACATGTCAAGGACATAAACAACAAAACTAATCTGCAAACAAATTGGTCTGGTCAAAAGGGACTGAATAGGTAGTCCTATGAACCACTTGCTATGATACCACTTGTTGGTTCTGAGATCACAGTTAGGCAAATAAATATGCAGCAGATGTTTTTCAAATTAGAGTCCTCAGAGTTGGTGATTCTTGCACCAGCTTAGGTTTAGAAATGCGATTGTTTTGCTTCTTGAATACATTATTTAGCCGATTTTAGTAAAATACTTCAGCACTTGAGGTGTTGGATTTTAAATCTAGTGAGGAATTTAAAGGAAGCAGTAAATAACACACAATTTTATAGAGGTTCAGGCAAAACCGTCCTACGTCCCCTCTTCAGACGCGCAGTCTGGAATCACTAAGTTGTCAATTACAAAGATGTCAACAATCTATAGTTAGCCGGTGAATGCCATGTCCACCAATTTTCTTGCGAACTCGCCAAGTCCTTTGCAATCAAGAACTTCATCACACTTGAAGTGTGGGCTGATAAGTTAGTATTTTTACCAACTTATCTAGTTGTTCTTTGACTGATTAAGTGATGTTCAGATTGTTTGTAGTATCTTTTTCGTGCATGGATTGGCTTTTGTGCTCGTAATGTCATGTTTGATAAATCATGCAGGTTTTTTGTCGAAATCAGGGAAGAAACGGAAAAGTGCTCGAAATGCCAGGTCCACGTCGATCGACGCCAGGGCACGTCAATCGACGAAGACATTTGGGAGCAGCGATCGACGAGAGGAAAGGAGAGATCGACTTGTGGAAATAAAGCTACGTCGATTGACGCAAGTTGGTGTCGATCGACGAGGGTGTTCCAAAGGCATCGATCGACGCTGATCTCCCACGATCGACGCGACTGCGGGATTTCCTAATCTGAACCTGATTTGAAGATAGAGCCATATCTAATCCTAGATGCTGTTTGATACATCTTTCATTATTATAAATAGCCATGTAAAATTCGAATTGAAGGGTGGAAATCAATATAGCAATTAAGAGATTTTAGAGTTGAAGAATTTAGAAGATTTCGAAGAGTTTTAAGAGTTTATGATTGAAGACAGAATTTTGTGGGAAGCCATTCAGACCCAAGTTTTTATGCAATTCAGGTTTTATTTTTCTATGATGAATATTGCTATGAATATGTGTAACTAACTTCCTTCTCAGATTCTAGGGTTTCGAATTATGAATGTATGCATGTTTGATTAATTGAATTATTTTCCCTTTCCCTTCGTAGTTTGTGAAATCTGTGTTCATTCATAATCTTGAGTTTGCTGGTGATCACTGTAATTTCTACAGATTAATTATAGAAATAGTGGAAAATAAATTTGTAAACCCTAAGGTTATCGATCCAGGGGAATGAAGCAACGAAAAACCTTAAGTACTAAATCATAAGTTCTCAAAACACTGGTCAGGAAAATCAGATAAAAAGGTTTTGTTGTTTTGAAAATCGCAATACTTGCTAATGAAAATTAAACAGGAAATTAAAAAGCTTTTGGATTCAAATAAGAGAAGCACAGATTCCAGGGATATCTACCTATCAAGTATGACATGTATGAATGAATTGATTAATTTCCAATTTTAATTCCTCTTCGTAGTGAAACATCAGAAAAGTATTACGAACTTCTTTGTTGGACAATTCGTAAAGTAGATTAATTAATTACCTATCTCCGCTCGGTCTCAAGATAAATTAACTAACTCCAAAGATCTACAGATTTATTCCTATAATTAATCTCCTTCAGTTACGGCAAGAAATCAAATTATATTGTGAAAATCTCTTTCGATTGAAAACTATCACAGTTACGTCTCAAGTAATCAACTAGATAATCCTAAGATGTGGCCAACAAATCAAGATTATGAATAAGCACAGATTTCACAAACTACGAAGGGAAGGGGAAAATAATTCAATTAATCAAACATGTATACATTGATAATTCGAAACCCTAGAATCTGAGGAAGAGATTAGTTACACATATTCAGAGGAATATTCATCATAGAAAAATACAACCTGAATTGCATAGAAACTTGTATCTGAATGTCTTCCCACAAACTTCTGTCTTCAAACATAAACTCTAAAATTCTTGGAAATCTCTCTAAAAACTGAAATCTGGAATGAAGTATGATAAAAAGGTCAAAAGGTACTCTCAAAATCAACATTATTAGGATATTTATAGAGGTGGGGGTGTATCCTATCAATTCTAGGGCTAAAGATATGAATAAATCCGATTTTTATCAGATTTTTGCTCCAGCAGAGAGGCTCGCGTCGATCGTGGCTGATCCACGTCGATCGACGAGGCTTCCTGGTCTCCGTCGATCGATGCCAATTGGCGTCTGTCGACGCAGCTTCTCATCCCATCTGCGCGGTCTCACGGTTTTGGCCATAACTTCCTCCTCCGAACTCCGATTGACCCGATTCCAGTTGCGTTGGAGAGCTAACTCAAAGCATCATCCATTTCCATGCGCCAATAGCCCGAATTCCTCTTGTGAAAAACTCTTCACTGCTACTCTTACACGTCACTGCTTTCGGAACGGTTTTCTCATGAGTTTAGGCCTAAAAACCTGCATAAACATCAGAACACACCTAAAACCACCTAATATTGACATCATGCATAAAATATATATATAAACTCAATAAAAATACATAAAATAATCTAAAAATAATATAGATAAGTGAGTGAAATAATGAACTTATCAAATCCCCCAAACTTGAACGTTTGATTGTCCTCAATCAATAGGCAAGAAAGAAATCAAAAGATCAAGTGGTTAAAGTGCAATGCCTCACAAGATTCATCACAGTCAAGAACCAAGAATCCACTACCCACAAGCAATTTGAAAGAGACAGAAAATTCATCAACCGTGGAAGAACTCACAGGAAGTGTATCACTCAACTCTCAAGTGTTTAAGGTAAAGATGAAAGCACTCAAAAACATGTATGAAGAAATTTATACCATAGGCTTGCAAATTTTCTAATATCTCCACTGCTAGAATGTGCACACAAGTCTAGAATCAAAAAGGACTTTCATTAGGTTGTAATGTAGGCTTTTTGTGAAAGGTATGGAAATATGGCCAAGTGACTAAAATCAATCAAGTTGTACTTCCTTAATCAATCCAAACCACCTTCTATTCATCATCCACCTCATCTCCTCAAATATATCAACAAATACACAACGTCTTTTTTTTTTTTCTAGCTCATTTTGAATCTCTTATGGTCTTTTTCGATAATTTTGTATTCTTTTCTTTTCAGAGAGCTTATGAGAATTCTAATTATTTCTTTGAGCTTCTTTTTCACACATCTTTTCACCACTAATTTATCATATCTTATCACCAATTCACCAATCAACCCCATACATACCACAACTCAAGACATGAGTGAGACAATACTTTTCTTAATCTCATAGACAAGGAAAGAAAAATTGTACAGGCTCAAAGTGGCTAACTAGGGAAAAATTTATTGTGAAGGGACAGTGTTTAGGATATTAGGTTAACAAAGATGGCCTAAGATCATTTTCTCAACTTGTGCACACTATGCAGTCTCAATCACAGAAAATAGGCAAGTTCTAGAGAAATCAAAACTCACATGTTGTTGGTCCCGGATATCAGGGTATACTTTGGCAGCGGAAAATACGTAAGTTCGTTTCTTGCACTCTGCTGGTTACACAGCTGACTGGGACCTTGTCAGCTGGTAAGTCAACTGGCAACTGAGTATTCAGCTGACTGGCAACTGGCTGATCAGCTGATGACTCAGGACTTTGAAAATTTTAGAGTCGAGTTTGCACAGTTATAAACTGGTTTCAGTTATACTCCAGCACTTGGGTGCTGGGTTTTAAATCAGTAAGTAAATGCTGAAAGCAGTAAATAAAAAGGATATTTTATAGTGGTTCGATCAACTGATCTACGTCCACTCTCCAGTCGAAGCACTGGAAATTCACTAAAAAGAGTAATCCGGTACAAGATTTCCTACGATCTATTTCCAGCTGGTAGATGCCT
>JAPKLW010000407.1:138451-156922 GCA_026898455.1 Plectranthus barbatus | reverse complement strand
ATAGTTTTCAATCGAAAGAGATTTTCACAATATAATTTGATTTCTTGTCGTAACTGAAGGAGATAAATTATTGGAATGAATCTGTAGATATTTGGAGTTAGTTAATTTATCTTGAGACCGAGCGGATATAGGTAATTAATTAATCTACTTTATGAATTGTCCAACAAAGAAATTCATAATACTTTTTCTGATGTTTCACTACGAAGAGGAATTAAATTGGGAATTAACCAATTTATTCTTACATGTCATACTTGATAGGTAGATATCCCTGGAATCTGTACTTCTCATAATCTTTCATCAAAAGTATTTCAATTTCCTGTTTAAATTTAATTCGCAAGCATTACGATTTTTGAAACAGACAAAACCCTAGATTTGCTTTTTCCTAACCAGTGTTTTGAGAACTTATGATTTAGTACTTAAGGTTTTTCGTTATTTCATTCCCTGGGGGATCGATAATTTTCATTTGCCACTATATTATTAGCTTTGCTAAGTCACTGTCAAAATAATTTAGTGATCATGGGCACACAACCTTGACCTTCGAATTGGACGTGATAGTTTGAGTTCCTCTCAACAACATCGGTTTTTGGTATACACCCGTCATAGTTGCCACCAAAAAAGTGAAAACTTCAAGATGTTTTCTTACTAAGAGAGTAAGAAAATAACAATAGCTCTTGCTTAAAGCACAAAGCCTCGTGTTCAAGAAAGAACACAAGAAGCTGATAGAATCAGCTCGAAAGCTTTAGGATATGGAAGTGGAAGCTTTCAAGAAATCGGTAGAGAGAGATTGTAAGATAAGTTCGTTCAGTTCTTGTTCTCATTCTCGTTCTAGTAACCATCTCAAGGTTAAATCCAACCTCGATATATGAACGTTCCTTGGAAGGTTTGCATTTATTTGTTGATTGGCGCCGTTGTGAGACAAAAGGAACATGCATTGTCGAAGTCTCACTTTCTCTGACTTGCAGTGCACTTTATGTCAGAGCAGTTGGACTTTTACTGTGTGAGTCAAAACGACTCTTTTTAGCCAGTCCTAGAATATTTGATGGATGATTCGTGGGATGAACAAGCTTTTGAATGCATCAGATTTTAGTTCTACAAGCTGAAAGTCTGTTCTTAAATAAGTCCTTGCGCCTTGCTGGTGACGTCTTTGTTGATAAGCTCCGTCCTAGTAATCCTTCAGCTGATGATGACGTATTTGCCAGCTCCTCCACAAACGTTTTGCTGGTTACAGAGTGTTAGCAAGCAACCTATACAAGCCTATTTGCTAGTAGAAGGATTACAAAGTGGTGCCATAAAAAAAAGTGTTTCTAGAGCCTATCAAGTAGGGAAATAGATGAAAGCATCATTCAAGAATAGGCACACTACAATAAAAAAGCTAATCAACAACGGTTAAAAACTATTGTTATAAGGGGTATTCAAAAGTGTTGTTATAAGTGGTGTTGTTGTAAGTATGCACTGAAAGATAACAATTACACCCGCTATCTATTCTATAAAAGATAACGGTTTAAAATCATTGTCTTTCGATTTAAAAATGTTGTATTTTTTCCGTACAAGCAATGATTAAAAACCGTTTTCTTTTTCCATCTTTGTCTTATCTACAAAAACTTTTGTCTTTTCTCCCAATAGAGAATTGTTTAAAACCGTTGTTTTATAGGAGAAAAGAAAACAATTTTAAAACTGTTGTATTTTTCTTCTACAAAACAATTTAAAACTATTATCTTTTGTCCTGTAGAATAGTGGTTTTAAATAGTTGTGTATTGGGAGAAAAGAAAATGGTTTGAAATTGTTGTCGTAAGTTGTTGCAACTAATCTGTATATTTTCAATAATTAATAAATATTTGAATACGAAAATCACAATATTCAAAATGATCATTATTATATTCATCTCAAAAATGTACAAAATAATATTTCATCTCATATATCGAACATCTTAATATTGATCCTGAAAAGAAGTATCCAACAACTCATATTCAATAACACTCACCTATATTAAAAATCAATCTATACCCCAAAATAACAATTTCAAAAAACAAAATAATCCATCTAATATTTCTTGAATTAGCTACACAGACATGTAATCTTGTATTGTATCCGCCCATTCCATACGAAGATCATCAATAACCATAAAGTTTTAGCTCCTGTTATTAAATAGTTGAATAAAAGATAATACATTATAAAGAGACAATAATCCTCAATAATTTCAATAAGATATTACTATAATTAAGTATTACAAATGGTCGCAATTCAACGATTGTCTCCACACCATCAGAATCAATTATTTCTTTCATGTACTTCATTACATAGTATGCTCATTGAAATCTATCTGATTTCTTCGGAACCTAGGTTTAAAATTAATTTATCAATGAATCGATATTTTTTTTATTCTAGATATGTTGTAATGAAGTTACATACCTTGATTATTGACTATTTATGCATTTTTCCTACTTTTTATTTCGTGGTCGTAGTAAATATCTTCAATAATCTTTATGCAATTCGAAATAAATAGTATAAATGAGTAATGAAATCCACAACATTAATATTAAAAATATATACATAAACAATAGCAAACTTACACTTCGACGAATTGATTCCAAGTACCATCATGAATACCATTATAAAGAGGATCCAAAATACCGATCTCGGCTCTGTATAGGTCAATAACCGTAAGATACCAATGTTCTCTGCATATACATAAATGGCCATAAATTAATAAAGTATATTTAACTATTAATACAACCAAAATGATATCAACTTTTTACTCACCCCACATTACATGGAACTAGTACAATTTAATTAGGTAAAGAATCCGCAAGTCTTTGTACTAAGAATTGAGATCTTTGTTCCATTCTTTCATGACTTGATTTCTTGTTATTCATTGTAGATGGTATGTAGTCTACATTACATGGATAGACAAACCTGAACTTCTCAGTTTTGGTGCAGTTCTATATTCTTATGTCCCGTCAAATAGTTTTTTCTTTCTCCTATAAGAATGATTTGGAGGAAGAAACCTTCTATGCACGGTGCATTACATTTTTTTGCTATGTTTCAATCGTTTCGCACAAGTATCGTCACTAAATATAAAACATGCATAGTATCCTTTAACTATGCACTCAAACAAATTACCATAAGCTAGAAAACCGTTTATTGTCCACAACAAGACAACTTTTAGTAAGAATCATTCATCACGAAAAGCATCATATGTTGGAACTTCTACTTTCCATAAATGTGTAAGGTCACCAATAAAATGTGCTATGTACACATATATATTAATGCCTAGCTACTTGGTACTCGCAATTAATAAAGTAAGCATGATGATTTTTCTCCATGAAGGAAGATTGTAAATGGACAATAATGCTGGCTTACAATTGTAACTGGAGCTCATCAAACTATTTTGGTTGATCCCATCAGCTGACAAAGCTAATCTAAGATGTCTCGGTTCACTTTGGAATTCTTGCCATCTATGGTAAAAAAAAAAATTCCAATTGGGAGAATTGGTTGGATGACGTAGATGATTGTCCTTAACCCTTCTATCAGCATGCCAAGTTAAGTCCTTAGAAATATCCTTGTTACAAAACATTATTTGAAATCTTGGAATTGGTGGAAAGTACCATAAGACCTTTGCTGGAATTGAGTTGCTGGAATTGAGTTTTTTGAAGAAGAGTTAATGCATTCTTTCCATCTCGAGGAACCATATGTCGGACAAGTGGTATGATCTGATACTCCTTACGATATGGGACACAATCATTAAGGCATGCATGGATTTTTTCATATTCCATACCCATAGAACCTAAAGTTTTCTTTGCTTCATGTATAGTTGGAGGCAATTCTATGGGACAACTTAACATGTCACCGAAGTTAGTGAGAAGGCCTGTAAAGCTCATATCACTCCAACTATGTTTTCCCTTAAGGTTGTTGTAGGTCCCAAAATCAGAGTATTGTAAATGCATAGCAAAAATATTAATAAGGTTGCACTTATCAAAACTGGTAGTTCTTCACCAGTTTAGTTTGTCAAAACTTAGCTTTTAAGGTCAAAGTATCAATTATTCAGTTTCAAGATATACTTCAACACTTGGGTATTGAGATTTAAAGATAAGAAAAATGATAATAGAAGGCTATAAACGAGATAAGGTTTATAGTGGTTTCGACGCAAAAGTCCTACGTCCACTCTTTAGACAAAGTCTAGAAATCCACTAAGTTTCAGATTACAGGGTGCTCCCACGATCTATCACTAGCTGGTGAATGCCTCGTCCACCAGTTCACTAGTTCAGTCACCCAGTCCTTTGTCCGTCCTTCATTTCTCCACTTCTTGGAGTGTGTCACACCACGCAGCCTCCTAGCCAGAATTGAGGTTTTTATAGTTCTCCCTAGAATTTGTTGTATGCGGCTAAACGCCCATGAGAGTCAAGGTACAAAGCTAACTTGACTGTTGTGTTTTTTCTTGGAGAGAAAGAACACCAAGATGAACTCAAGAACAAAATGTTCTGAGTCTCGTGTTCATGAAGTGACACACGGTAAGCTTGTGAAAAGCCTCAAACGTTTGAGTACAAATTTCTGCATAGTTTTTTCTCTCTTGAAAGTTTGGTGTTCGGTTTCCTGAAGGTAACCTAAATCTCTTGAAGTTATTATCTATTTATAGGTGAGGATTCTGTGATTTGAATTAATAGAGTCGTTTAGAAACAACTCGGATGTTGTCCAATCCAAGGTTTCTGTCCTTTGTAGTGGGTAGGTATTTTTCCAGGAAATCCTATACCTGCTTCCACTTTTTCTGACTTTGAATGTTGAATATTCACCTTTGTGTCATAACGGCACTTTATCAGTCCTAGGAATCAAGACATGACTCTTGAGTTTTCTGACATTAGAGAATCTCCAAGCCTTAAGTCTGAACTTGTTAGCACCATTCATTAGGTGATTCTTTTTGTCTCAATGGGTGGAGATTGGAACTAGAAATTTCATGCTGATGGTGTTAGTCTGGCAAGTCCATGTTGGCTGACATCACTAGTCTGAACATTGATCCCCAGACAGACAAGTTAGATTTTCAAGATTAGTGAGTTCTAGACTGATCAGTTCCATAATGATGAATTCCCAAACTGATCAGTTCCATACTGATTTTCAGCCTGTTTGAGTCCTTTGAGCATGCACAAACTGATTCTTAAGTTTGTTCTTCGATCAACATCAATTACAACTCAATAAAAAGACCTTACATGACTTTTAAATTTAAAATCAAAATTGGGGCTAATGTAGAGACTTTCAAGATTGGTTTTGACCCACCAAAACACAAACAAAAATGATAAGGAAATTTCTAACATCCAAATTTCCTAAGAATTGTAATGTTTCACCATTGTAGATAACTTAGAAAATTTTGTGCATCCATCATATAATGGCTTTTGGGCATCCTTTGTATGAACTTACTAGACTCATCATTTTCTTCTTATGCAACATGTAATATATCAATTAGTTCCTTTAAAACATTGAGGCCTTGATGCCGTAATTGATACTTTTCATGGTTCATTGAGTAACTTGATGTAGATATCACTCCATGCCATATCCATGTATGGTATGTTAACTCTATACCATTACTAAATAGATGCAACCTAACGACATCTTTACTCTTACGCGTTAGATTTCCACATCTTGTGCATGGACATGACAGTAAAAACTCATTAGGTGCATTATGTTGCAAACTGCATGATAGCCTTTACTCCAGCCTTATAATCATCACTCAACCCATTCATCGACTCCATAATATATCCATCATTAACCTAAATTAGAATACACATTTAGTTTTTGAACTACATGTTCATTTGTTCTTTTGTTATGACTGATCTACATTAGTTTGATACACTCTATCAAAATTAAAGCAATAAAGATGCACGAGAGTAGGTGGAGATACGTATTCCAAATATTTAGATGATTGCACTAATTATTACCTACTTAAATTATCCACTCAAAGCTATTAAATATCTACAATTGATTTTGCTATTTCAACTCCAAGTTTAATTAAGCCCTAATAATGACTCTTTCAATCTTATACATATATTAGATAAAAATAAATTAAAAATAATTTTATTCATATAGTGACATATATCTATTTTCATTTTTATTTCTACTATAATTGAAGTCTCTTTTGTGCTTAGACTAAAGAACTTCAACTTGAAAATTATTGTCAATCTATAACAAAGCAGCCGTCAAGACTTGCATACTTTTTTATCTTACATAATCGAAAACTAATACACATGAACATAGTAATAATACAGCAACGTATACTGATTCACTTCTAAAAAAAATGGATGATAGCATCAAACAAGATGCTTACCAAAAAAAAAAAAAAAAAAGAAACATGCACGATATCCAATAAATAATGTACAATACGGGAGAATGTTGAACAATATGCACACTATTTTGACACATTTTATTGCAACCATGAAAGAATCAAACAAATAAAACAAAAATTTCATAAAACCCATGCTCTCACCAGTGAAATATCCAAAAAGTGTTCATAGAAATGCCAACTATCATAAATGTTTAAAAATACATTCGACATGTTTTGGGAGAAGAAAACTGTTTTGGCTATTATTCCTTCATTATGATTTACAACCGAGACTACAAATATATAGAGTACATGATGAGATAAACAAGGAAACAATAAATCACAAATCTTCTAAATCGGATCTTGAATATCTTGTTGATTATCTTGATTGATTTGGTCAATTCTTTTCATTGTAAAACTCTGATACTCGATATTTTGTTCCAACACTCCCCCTCAAGCTAAGTGACATGATTTTCGATACTTAGCTTGCTCAGTACTTCATTAAAGTTTCTCGAGTCAACGGCTTTAGTGAGTATATCTGCCAACTGGTTCTTCGACGGGAAGAAAGGAAGCACAATGATTTCCTGTTCAATTTTTTCTTTAATAAAGTGACGATCAACCTCCGCATGTTTTGTCCGATCATGTTGGACTGGATTCTCTGAAATGTTGATTGTTGATTTGTTATCACACATCAATCTACACGTCTTTCCTGAAAATAACCGAAGCTCCATGAGTAATTTTCGTATCCACAACACTTCAGTAATCCCACTCTTGATTCCTCTAAATTCTGCTTCAGCATTGGATAAGGCAACGAATTTTTGTTTATTTCTCCTCCATGAAACAAGGTTCCCTCCAACTAATGCAAAGTACCCAGTTGTAGACCTCCGATCAACCAGATTTCCCACCAAGTCCGCATCTGTGTAGGCAAGAATCTCAAGATGTTCGGTCTTTTTTAAAAAAACTCCATACTCGAACGTCCCCTTCAGATATCTTACAACTCTCAAAGTTGCCTTCACGTGTTTGATCTGAGGCCAATGCATAAACTGACTTATCACTCCCACGTCATAGGCAATATCTGGCCGAGTGTGTGATAAGTAGATCAGTTTTCCCACAAGCCGTTGGTACCTCCCTCGATCTGTCTCTTCTGCTCCTTCTGTGATTTGTAGTCCATGATTCACTGATATTGGAGTAAGTGCTAGTTTGCAGTCCATTGTTCATGTCTCTGCCAGAAGATCCAGTGTATACTTTTTATGCCTCATAAAGATTCCCACCTTCGATCTCAGAAACCTCGATACCCAAGAAATACTTCAATCTTCCCAAATCATTCATCTCAAATTCTTTGAAAAGATTTTCTTTCAGTAGAGCAATTTCTTCAGAATCATTCTCTGTTAAGATCATGTCTTCAACATAAATGATGAGACAAGAGATATGAATCCCTCGATGTTTGATGAACAAGGTATGGTCCGAATTACTCTGTTGGAAGCCACATTTTTTCATGGTTGCTGTAAATCTCCCAAACCATGCTCTTGGTGTCTGCTTCAGCCCATACAAAGTCTTCCTCAATCGGCATACCTCATTTTCTTTAAACTCGGATTCAAACCCTAGAGGCGGCAACATATACACTTCTCGATTCAATTCTCCATGTAAGAAGGCATTTGTTACATCAAATTGGCGTAGATCCCAATCTTGATTAACTGCAATAGACATGAGGACTCTAATAGTGTTCATTTTCGCCACGGATGAAAAGGTATTTGCGTAGTCAATCCCATATATCTGAGCATACCCTTTAGCCATGAGCCGAGCTTTATGCCTATCAATTGAGCCATTTAGCTTCCATTTTATAGTAAAGACCCATCTGCATCAATTCGGGTTCTTGCCAGCTAGTAGTTGACACTTCTCATATGTCTCATTTCGAGCGAATGCCCCCATCTCCTTGTCTATAGCCCCTTTCCAGTTAGGATTCCGAAGAACCACTTCCTCTGAGTGAGGAATAACATCAAAATAAAATACATCCTGATATTTTGAAGCATCATTAGACAAACTCAGCTTCTCTAGAGACACAATAGAGTATTTGGACTACCCTGTCCGGTCAGAAGAATACCGTCGAGGTGGAACTCTTCGATTATGTCTAGGTGGAAGGATCCGCCTTGACTCTCTATCTGTCTGTATACCCTTCACCTCCAGAGTTTCTAAAATTAGATATCTCGAAAGAAGAAGCATCATTAGACGTGGGCTCAAATTCTGAATTTTCAATGTTTGGAGATTGTTCATCCTCAGGTTCTAGTTTTCTGATCTCATGTTCTTCAGAGAATTCGACGGTGTGATAAGAGGGAATTTGTGACTAGTCTTGGTTTTGGGTCTGGTTTTGTGTTTGATAGCTTTGGTTTTGGTTTTGGGCTGGACCAAGAAGAAGCCAGCTTAGCAAGTCATTAGAACTCTTCCCCTGACTACTAAGATGGTTGGAGTAGAAGTATTCGGTTTCAAGAAACTACAGTGTATTGTGGTACTGATTTGTTTGGTTTTTGGGTTATAACACCGATTCCCTTTTGATGGATCCCATACCCGAAAAAGACACACTTTTCAGCACACAGGGATAATTTATTTCGTTCATGTTTTGGAATATGGACAAAAATAGAACACCAAAGACCTGAGGCTGAAGGGATAGGTAGGATGGAACAGCTGCTTGAATAGACAAAATATCTAGTGGAGTTTTGAATTTGAGAGATTTTGTCGGGAGTCTGTTTATGAGGTAAATCGAAGTAGCTACTGCTTCGGGCCTAAAATAAGCTAGGACTTTGGATTCTAGCATCATAGCCCGGGTCATTTCGAGAAGGATTCGGTTTTTACGTTCAGCTACACCATTTAGTTTGGGTGTATAAGGACAAGAAGTCTAGTGGATTATTCCCTTATTGAGACAGAAAGTTTTGAGATTGGTATTGACAAATTTCCCCCCCCATATCCGATCTAAGAATTTGAATACTTTTGTGGAATTGTGTTTGGATCATAGTATAAAAATGGGTAAATTTTTCGAAAACTTGTGATTTAGAGTCGAGAAAATATACCCAGGTCATTTGTGTAAAGTCGTCCACAAAAAGCAAAAAATACACGTCTGGCAAGGGAAATTATGTTGTTTAACTAAGGCTGGAAAGAGAAGTTTAAGGTAGTTAGTAGAAGGGTGACCTAACCTACCATGCCACAATCAAATATCTCGTTCGGAAGAACCATGAGCCAGTAGTGCAGTACCTTTGGAGTTAATCTCATCGACATAGTAAAGTCCATTCCTTTCAGTGCCACGCCAAATGATCTCCCCCGTCCGGATATCCTGTAACAAACAAAAATGCAGGTGTAAAATTAAGGTATAGTTTAATTCTTTGGTGACGTGATTGATAGACAAAAGTTTTTGTGACAAGGAGGGAACATGTAAACAATTTGACAAATGAATGAACGGAGAAATTTCAACAGTCCCACCCCCAACTACAGTAGCTAGATCCCCACTAGCAGTTTGAACATGAGTTCTTCTAGGTTTAGAGAAATTTATAAAATCAGATTTGTCAAAGGTCATAGTATCTGGCGCAACACAATCGAAAATCCAAGCACTATTCCTGTTTTATAATTTTTCACAAGTCTTAAGACCTTTGGACATAGATGAGGAGCCGTGTGGTAAATTAACATGTAAGTTAGGGTTTGGTAATACACCAAACCCTATACCTGAATTCATTTGCGCCACTGCCGATTCATTTCTCCCCTCATATGAAATGCGATGTTCTATCTGATTTCCCCCACTGGTGATTTTCGTTGTCGCCCCTCCAAATCCGATATGGGTTTGATCTTAAGGTTCTTCCGCTTGTGCTTCATCAACGGCGACCGCACTCTTCCCCTTTGCGGTTGTAGTCTGGTGCCCCTCTTCTCACCATTCTGGGTAGCCTACTAACTAGAAGCAAGTCTCCCGTGTGCGCTTCTTCATCCCGCAATGTGAGCAGACCAATTTGGTCTTGTCGATTTTGTTGTGCAATGAACTTTGCCCGGATTGATTTGCTGAGCTACGACTTGATTGCATTTGAGCCGGGTCTGACCTAGGGTTTGGATGTTTCACTCCAAGTCCAACTCCTATACTTGGTTCCAGACCATCGGAGTTGGTTGTCGGCTGCATAATATGTAGTTGGGTGGCCTCTCTGACGGTGGCGAAGGCAACTTCTGGTGAGGGGTTTGGCTTCTCTTTGAGTATATCTCGTCGAATCCCATCCATTTGGGGGTTAAGGCCTGCGAGGAATTGATACAATATTTTCTGGGAGATTATTATCTGGTAAGTTAGTACCCCCATATCACAACACTCTAGGGGATTTGGATCCCTTTGGCCTTCTTGACTCACTTTAGTCGCTTGAATTTCAAGGTCATAAATTTGGAGATGGTCTGCTCCTGACCCGTGTGATTGCAAGACTATCCCACAAAGCTTTGGAGGTCTGATGTTGTGCAAATCTCTGCACTAATCAGGTCTCTATGTTCTGTATGATCCATGAGAAAACAATAAGATCATATTCCTCCCAAGTTTGAAAGTCTTTCTCTTCCTTTTTTGATGATGGAGGGCTATTGGTGATATGCGTCGCCTTCCTTCTTCCACTGATAGACACCTTTATCAATTGGGACCAAAGTGGATACTTTGTTCCATCCAATTTGATTCTGAGAATTATGTTTGCTGGTAGTTGGTCTGATATATTGCTTTTCTCCTTCCAGGTATTTGATGGAATTGAAATCTGCTTCTATGGTTTGATTTGGGTTTTGTTAAATTGTGATCCAAGTTCAGAAACGTTTTGGTTTAGATGTTTGTTAGGGCGATGATGATATTGTTTTTCTGAGCCCTAGGATTGATCCATGCTCTGATACCATGTTTAAAAATACATTCAACATGTTTTGGGAGAAGAAAAATGTTTTGGCTATTATTCCTTCATTATGATTTACAATCGAGATTACAAATATATAGAGTAACATGATGAGATAAACAAGGAAACAATAAATCACAAATCTTCTAAATCGGTTCTTGAATATCTTGTTGATTATCTTGATTGATTTAGTCAATTCTTTTCCTTGTAAAACTCTGATACTCAATATTTTGTTCCAACAATAAGTATCTACTGCACATATAGCAGGCCAGGGAGAAGGAGCCTAACATTTTATTAAAAAAATATAGAAAAGTGAAGAATCTATCATCATTCTTTGCCACACATATAGCCATAATGTTTGTTCTCAGCGGTTCGATGGTTGAGAACAGTCTATCAATCATGTAAAGATGAACAAATATAGGTAGAAAAATATAACAACACAAGTAACATAAGATGTCGAAAGTATAAAGCTGCTAACAATGGCAAAGAGAGTGGAAGATAGAAATTTAAAAATTATTCATTAACTAGAATAAAAGAAATATAAAAATAAAATAGATGATTTTGCAGAAAAACCTAAAAGTGAGTTTAATATGCTAAGACTGTTGAAACTAGAATTTACTCCCTGACAATTTAAAAGTCAGATATTAGACAGGATGAAGCAAATTTGGATGAGAGGTGTACAATGAGGCCATCTTGACAAGGGGTGTATAATGGCTAGATTGGGCTTTTCATAGCTAAAAAATGGAGAATCAACCTTCTAAGTTACAATGATTCAATGAATCATGAAGGATGGGAGCTAATAAAAGAAAATGGATGCATACTAATAAGGGAAAAAACAGAGTGAAAACTATTACTAAAATAAATATTACTTTCAACATTAAATTCTAGACACGTGTGGAAATTACATCACCAAAGTGAAAGTTGGATGACAATCGAAAAGTAACTATCTTTAACATAACATGACAAACAGAAGCAAAAAATTTGCAAATGATACAACTAAAACAAACTTATTATTCCAACTGAGCAGCAAATTGTGCAACTTACATTGATTTCTTGATGCTAATACTTCTTCACCGTTGGTCCCGAAATCAGGGTTAGGCAAAGTGCGGCGAAGGTTGGGTCCTCTAAACTAGTGATTTTGGCACTAGCTTAAGTTTAGAAATGATGTTTGTTTTTAGCGAGCAATATATTACTTAGGTTGATTCAGTAATATACTCCAACACTTGAGGTGTTAGGTTACAAATCCAATATAGAAATTAAATAAAGTAGTAAATAGAGGTTGATACCAAATCGTCCTGCGTCCTCACTTCAGATGCGTAGTCTGGTAATACTAAGCTTCGGATTACAACGATGTCACATAATCTATTGCTAGCTGGTGAATGCTCGTGTCTACTAGTCAACTAGCTCACTCGCTTCTTCATCACTTCTTCATATCTGGAGTAAGGACACACCTCGCAGCCTCCAACTAGTCGTGGGAGTTGGAGTTCCTCCTAAGAACGTCCGGATTTTGGTGTACTCCCGCGATAGTTGTCACCAGAGAAATTACAACTCCAAGATGTTTCTTACTTAGAAAGCAAGAAAACTAAAGTAGCTCTTGCTGGATACACATAGCCTCATGTTCAAGAAGGAATTCAAAAAGTGTTATAATATCCTGAAAACTTTTGAATGATGCAAGTAGGTAGCTTTCGAGAATGACAAACTCGCAGATGATTGTTTCATTTCAATGTGGATTTTATTAGAATTCAATTCGATATCCTTCTTAAGATAGTTTGCATCCACTATTTATAGGCGCTTCTTGGAATGTTTGAATTCGTAGCCATTTGGAGACAAAAAGAAACTGTCCCTTCTCATTTTTATGACTTGCAGTGTCTTTTTTTTTGTCAGAGTTGGTGGACTTTTGTTGCTTCGATTAGAACAGCTATTAGCCAGTCTGAGGAATATTTGTTGGTGGATTCCGTGGACGAACATGTTTGAATAAACACAGACTTGAAGATCTTCTATCTTAAGGTCTGGGCTCGTATTGTCTTTTCTTGTCATGGCTTGTGTGTGTCTTCTTGATGGTTGAGAAGCCTAACTGGCGACACTTGCTGGTAATCTCTTTGCTGGTGGATTACCAGCTGTGATGACATGTTAATTAGTTTCCTCCAAAGAAACTTTACTGGTATAGGAAATTAGCCAGCAATCTCCAAACAAGCTTCTTTGCTTGTGTAAACTTCGCAAGCAAATCTCCTAAAGTTTTTGATCAGCTTCTGTTACAGCTCGATAATTCATGTACAGGAAATTACAAGTTTGAGCTAATCTAGCTTGAGTGGTATGTTTGACTCATCAAAATATCATATAAAGAAGGACGGAAATTCCTAACGATTTCCCCCTTTTGATGTAGTTAAATCCACTCTAAATTGGCAATCAAACACAAGTTTTTTAGTTTGCAAATTTATAAATCTATTATATACTCGAAAACAAGGATTTTTCACAGTGTGCACTATTATCTTCCACCTGATTGAGCGAGATATTGCTCAATTAGTCAAAGGGCGAAACAAAATTGCAACAATCATTACAAAGTTATAAGTTTAGTGTTGGTTTACTTCTTTCCAAATCACCTTGAAGGAGGTAGCACTTTGTTTGTTGTCTCTTTTTTTTTTTTTCGAAATGATTATGACTTTTCTTCTCCGTAAAATTGGTTGTCAATCTTCGGGGATAATGTCTTTCAGATAGAATACATTCTAATTTAGTGCAACTTGATTAACCTAAACAATGTTATAAAAGTGAATGTACTCTACCAAGCTCAGATATGAGCTGACTGAAAAAAAAATAGTGCCAAATCTACCCTTTAAGTAGGCTAAAGGGTGAGGAGTTAAGTGTCTCTCTAAGACAAGTGAAACTGACAGGTTAGTGATATACTAAATTCCCAATTAGAGTGATTAGTTTGTTTGTTTTATTATTTTCTTCAGTTTCTAAGCCCAATAAGATTTAGGATTACACAAAACCTAATAAGTAGAAGAAATCTGGTTTATTAGCTTTGCATGTTTGAAGTAAGATACAATCAATCACAAGTAATCCAATCTAGAGTGACACAAACTCAAGACTAGAGAAGGTAGATATACACTAAATCCAAAATCTACTCTTATTGTTCTTTCAGCAACTGCTCTTCGGTCTATGCTATTTCTATAGTCATTTCTTCTATGATAACAGGAAGCTTTCCTGTAAAGTAAAGATGGGCTATCAGAGGTGGGGCCGCTCTCCAATTATTTGCTCATTTGCTACAATTGACCTTCATAACTAAAGGATGCAGAGAAATTTAGAGAGACGGAGATCACGATCATTGACACCGGAGGAGACCACATTGGATATAGGTCAGAGACATATGATCTTTTTCCATCCTAAAAAATAAATAGGCTAAGTCGTGCCACCATTTGCGTGAATAGAATGACAAAAGTGAATTTGCTGGGCCTTGACTTCCATACAAGATCCACAGATATAACCTAAGGTTCCTTTTCGAAAGAGAGATGTGAAAATATGATATTCATCGAACAATAAAACCTTAGGATAAAGATACTTACATTGTAGATTTGAGAAAATGAGATTCTTTCCAATGGAAAAAAAGAGGGTGTTGGTCCAGAGATCAGAACTGTAATGTGCTGGGAAAATTTACAGATCAAACTTACACTCACAAACTGGTGGTTCTTGACTAATTGTGTTTCTAAAAACAGTTTGTTAGCAAGTAGGAATTTAATGGTTCAGTTCGGATATTCTACAACACTAGAATGTGTTTAGTTTCAACAACCTTGCAAAAATGTAAAAAAGTAGTAATGAGCAAGAATTTATAGAGGTTTCGGAAAAAATATCCTATGTCCTCTCTTCAGACTGTGGTCTATTGCTAGTTGTTACATGCCTGTATCTACCAATCAATTAGCTCACTTGTCCAAGCCTCTAGTTCCTTCGGCTTCGCAAATTTGGAGTGTGGGCACACCACACAACCTCTTCCTCCAGATGTTGAGAGCTTTATAGTTCCTCCCAAACTGTCGAACTGATTGGCTAGTTGCCCATAAGAATTAGTGTTGGAGATCGGCAGTGACTGTTGTGTTCTTTCTTATAGAGAAGAACACCATTGAAATAACTCGAGCTTAGAAGCTACGAGTCACGTTTTCAAGAGATGACACACAGAAAGCTGAGAGATAACCTTGATGATAGAAATGCTTCAAGTTTTCACTTGCGCAGAGTGTCGTTGCTTTTTCTGATTTCTATATCTTATCACTATAAGTACTTTGTCCTTTTATAGGCGAAGTGGAAGCATTTCGTATTTGTATCCATTTAAAGACATTTGAGCACCGTCCAATCTAATGAAACTCTTTTATGACGGGAGCATGACACTTTTCTTGAGCTTCTGCACCTGCTATGTCTTTTTCAAATACGAGATGTCGACACTCTGCTTTTATGTCTGAACAAGTCTTCCAGTCTGAGGAATTTAAACTGGTTATTGCTTCGTCAGTCTTTAATGAATCTCCATTCTTACAGACTGATCTATGTGATTCCTCTAACTTGTTCTCTTTGTCTCTTTGTGTGATTGGAAACTGAACTTGTGAACTAGAGATAGTCTAGGCTAGTGTATTCGATCAGTTTCTCTTAGTCATAAGCTTCAAACTAGAAGCTGGTCTCTTCTTCTTCACACGATACAAACTGGAGTTTTGTGTTTCCACCCAGTTTGTCTTGATCAGCTTTGTCAGTTCTTTTACAACTCGATGTAAATCCTAACAGAACGTTACATATTTATGCAAACTAAGCTAATCTAGAGAGACTTCTAACTTGGAGGTTTCTATATATTCTTTTGACACATCAAAACAACAATTAGGAAAGAATACTTCCTAACAATTCCCCCATTATGATGTTTACAAAACCACCCATATTAAGCTGGTAATAGGTCAGTTTTTAGTTTACAAGGATATTCTATGAGATTCTAATTGTCAAAACTGAACACCTTGATTTACATAGCTTGTCCTAAAAATCTTCCCTCTTAATTAGAGAGATATTTCTCGATTAAACTCAATGGCAAAAACTAATTAGTTTGGACAAAGAAGGAGAAATGACTTCAAGCTAATAACATAATAGTACTTCCAAAATATAAGTATAATCAATTAAGGAAATATTTGAAAATTTATATCCTTCTTCTTCTAGAGCTTCCAGTTTATTCAGCCTGGTTGGAAGATCTTTTTCTTTCAATGAACTTAGGTGGAAGCAAATCTTCATCTTTAACTTCTTTACCATAGGTTATGATAGAAATCTCCTTTTGTAGGAGAGCGCTGAGCTGAAGTCCATAGGGTATAGTGCTTGAAGGCACTCCTTCCATTCCTTCCAGTAGTTGAGAGAAAAGATAGTTTGCCCAGTTAATGGTGGCATAACCATCTATTTCCATCATTGCATGCCAAGAGTCCTCGAAGAAGGTTTTAATGTATTTTGGTAGACCAATGCCTCACTGATCAAATCCAGGTACGTTCCAAAGTGGAGATTGAGAGTTTCTCTGGAGACAACTAAGTGGAACTCATCATGATTTGTCGTATTCCACTTTTCCCAGTGAGTCTTTTGTGCATCCTTTGCTTCAGCCAGATAGTCCTTCAGATATATACCAGTGGCTGAGACTCCAAAAAACTCGCCTAGTTTGACAGAGTAAATTGTGATGCATTTCCCGCTAAATAGAGTTGGAGTGCAAGTTTGAAATTATTCAGTTTGGGCGTGATGAAATTTTTTAGTTTGGGCGTGATGAAGTTTGAAATCCTCTGATGTTGTCCACGATGATAGAGAGAATATAATTGGCTCCAAAGAGATTTAGAATTTTCTTTTTAATATTCTTACAACTCTAATAAGTTAGTATTTTCACCAACTTATCAATTGGTTCTTTGACTATTTGGTTGATGTTAGAGTAGATTTATGTGTTTTCTTGTGCATGAAGTGGCTTTGGTACTTGTAATGTCGTGGTTGATAAATTATGTAGCTTTTTGCATCGAAAACAGTGAAGAACGAAGAGGGTCTCGGATTCCAGACCTGCATCCATCGACACAGACCCGTGTCGATCGATGTAATTGCTTGAAAGAGCGATCGACACCGAGGATAGACGCAGACCCGCGGAAGCCAAGTCCACGTCGATCGATGCACAACCCACGTCGATCGACATGGCCCCTTTAAGTGCATCGATCGACGTGGATCCGGAAGTTTCAGATTTGATCATGTTTTGAAGATTTAGATAGATCTAATCCTAGATACTGTATGAGATATCTTTCACCACTATATAAGGCCATGTTAAGCTCGAATTTTAGGTGTGCCAGATTCCAGATTTTAATTTTTAGAGATTTCAAGCTGCAATTGAGTTTTATGATTGAAGACAGATATTTGTGGGAATACGTTCAGACCCAAGTTTTTATGCAAATCAGGTTTTATTTATCTTTGATGAGTTTTACTATGAATATGTGTAGCTAAACTTCTTTTAGATTCTAGGGTTTCAAACTATCAAGTATGCATGTGTGATTAATTAAATTAATTTCCCTTTCCCACCGTAGTTTGTGAATTCTGTGCTTATTCATAATCTTGAGTTGCTGGCCACATCTTAGGATTATTTAGTTGAGAATTAGAGATGTAACTGTGATAGTTTTCAATGGAAAGAGTTTTCACAATATAAACTGATTTCTTGTCTGAAAAGAGGGAAATAGATTATAGGAATAGATCCGTAGGGTTTCTGGAGTTAATTGATTAGTCTGGAGACCGACAGGCGATAGATAATTAATTAATCAACTTTGTGAATTGTCCAACAAATAAATTCATAATACTTTTCTGATGTTTCACTACGAATAGGAATTAAATTGGGAATTAATCGATTTACCCATACATGTAATACTTGATAGGTAGATATCCCTGGAATCTGTGCTTTTCATATATGAATTCACCAGTATATTTTTCTCTTCTCGTCTATTATTTTTAACCGCATGATCGTTTAAATATTCGAAATTCACCTAAACCAAAATTTGATTTTTCCTAACAAGTATTTCATGAACTTATGTTTTAGTGCTTAAGGTGTTTTCGTTACTTCTTTCCCCTGGATTCGATAATTACATTTGCCGCTATATTATTAGCTCTGCTAACTCGCTAGTAAAAATTTTAGAGATCAAATTTTGGCGCCGTTGCCGGGGTTTGAATAGAAATAATATTACTATTAATTATGTGATTGAGATACTGATTTAGGTTGTAATTTTTGTACTTTGATAAGCTCATTATTTTACTCGCTTATCTATATTATTTTCTACT
>JAPKLW010000407.1:110671-138441 GCA_026898455.1 Plectranthus barbatus | reverse complement strand
ATTCCCCTGGATCGATAACCTTAGGGTTTACAAATTTATTTGCCGCTGTTAATATAATTAATCTGTTAGAAATAGCAGTGATCATACTTCCAGCAATTTTTTGTAAGTTTTCGTTCTGCGTCGATCGATATACATTTTGCATCGATTGACGCGAGTTTTGTGCCCATGTCGATTGACGCAAATCCTACGTCGATCGACGCAGGATCTTTTTTCAGACTTTCAGTTTTTCTTTTAAGTTTTCCTTTTTGTTGTTAGTTTGGTTTATTTTCAGTTTCACTTCACTACCTCCTTTGTTGTATAGGTAGTGCATGAGTTCAAGAGCAAAATGAAAGGACCTGTTAGATTACGACCCGAAAATTGACGCTACTTGCCAAAAGAATCGGTAGAAGAAACTGGAACAAGCAAGCTCGAGTAATCAGCCAATGGCTGAAATCATACAACCAGCGGATCCACCGCCTCCACTAGTGATGACCCAAGAAGAGCAAGTTGTGCTTCTCCAAGAATTTCAAGCCATGAGGGCACAAATCCAACAGCTGAATCTAGAAAGAAACCTCGAGAGGAAGAACCAGAATAATAGGAATCTTCGCCGCAATACACTATTTGAAGATAACCCTAATGATGGAGAGGATGATGACTAGGATCAGCTGGATGAATCTGATAATGAGGAAGAAGAAGAGGCCATGCAGAAAAGATATAAGCCCCCACTTCAAGGAGACAGACTTCAAAATTGGCATCAACGCCAATAACTTCGAGCTGAAGATCGGGTTGGTGCAAATGTTGCAGCAAAATCAATTTGGAGGAAGAGCAACTGAGGATCCTTATCCACATCTGGATAAGTTTCTTATGCTCTGGAACACTGTCAAGATTGGAGGTCAGCAAGAGTGCCATACGAATGCGTTTGTTCGCATTCTCTCTGCGGGATAAGGCACAATCTTGGTTTACTGCACTGGACAAGGGAAGTATCAGTTATTAGATAGAGCTAATGGATAAATTCCTAGAAAACTTCTTCCCTCCAAATGTCATCAGACAGAGAAGAAAGGAAATCATCCGATTCGCTCCAAAGCCCGATGAAAGCTTCTATGAGACATGGGAGCGTTACAAGGAGCTACTGAGATCTTGCTCAGGACATGGTTTTCCTCTAAGAGAATAGGCCGAAGCATTCTATGAAGGACTCAATGAAAAGACCGTTGAGTTGGTGGACACCACATTGGGTGATACCATCATGACGAAAAGCGGGAAGAAGGCCATGGAATTCTTCCAAAGGATGGTCGAAAACACTCAACGGCGGTCCTCAGGTCGACATCAGCCTGTGAAAGCTATCAAGAAAGTGGTGGAGAAAGTTGCCGAACAACCTGATTTGGCAACCGAGCTGAGGAAACTAAGGGAAGATTTCGCTGCACTAAAGCAGGAGAAAACAGTTGCTGCAATAGAGCCAGTGCAAGCTCCACCTGAGGGGGACTGTGCCGATGTAAATTTCATCCAAAGGGGTGGTTACCAAAACAACTATCATGGAGGATATAAGTAGCACAACCAATAGCACAACCAGCCCTACACTTATAATCACGTGAGGAACCACCATGGATTTTCCTACGCGAACCCCCAAGCTGCGGAGCAGCCACCACCTGGATTTGCAGTACACAATGGAGAAGTGGTGGAGAAGAAGAAGCCGAATCTCAATGAGATTTTGGCAAAATTCATGCAGGGGTCTACAGATAAAGTAGTCAGATTGGAGCAATAAGTCTCTTGGGTGAATACTAAGGTAGACCAAATCAGAAGCATATACAGATTATTGAGACTCAAGTCAGTCAGATTGCCGATGCCCTTGGAACCCAACACAAGCCCGGACAGCTTCCAAACAACACTCAAGTCAATCCTAAAAATCAAAATCGAATGAATCAAGTGAATGCCATCACTCTAAGAGGAGGAAAATCATATGAAGGGCCAGAACAACCAGTGAAGGATTCGCAGGAGAACGACGACGTGGAACAGGTCGATGATGTAATAGCCGATTCATCCACGTCGATCGATGCAGCAACAAAAGCCACGTCGATCGATGCAGGTTCCCAGTCCACGAGCTAAGCAACCTCCTATGCCGTATCCGCAATGTTTTGCCAAAACAAAGACGAACGAGAGGTATGCACGCTTCCTGGAGAATATGAAGAACGTGCACATCAACATTCCACTTGTTGAAGCACTGCAAGAGATACCCGGATATATCAAGTTTCTGAAGGACATGGTCTCTCAGAAAAGACCCTTCTTGGAGAATGAGACGATCAATTTGTTTGAGGAATGCAGTGCAGTTATTCAGAAGAAAATACCGCTGAAGAGAGAGGATCCGGGATCTTTCACGATTTCGAGGAGAGGCCTTTGGGAGAGTTCTTTGCGATTCCGGCGCATCTATCAACTTAATGCCACTGTCAATCTTCAAGCGACTGGAGATAGGAAACATCAAACCAACGACCATATCACTGCAGATGGCCGACAGATCTGTGTCTTACCCAAGTGAAGGTGAAGGATTTCATCATTCCAGCAGATTTCGTGGTACTTGACCACAACATTCCGCTGATTTTGGGGAGACCTTTCTTGATGACTGGGGGACCGCTGATTGATATACGAGATGGCAAACTGATGTTCCACGTCAACAATAAGTCAAACACTTTCTCTATCTACAAAGCAATGCAAAAGCACAATGAACGGAGCTACCAGGAAGAATATCACATGATTAATTGCTTCAATCCGGAGCTATCTTCTCCCTTCTCCTCTCTTAAAGCTGATCCGGATTTTCTGGAAAATTGTTTATTGCATTCTTTGTTTTCATCTTCAAATTTAGATGATGCAAATGATGAGCTAGTGGATCTAGTAATGGAGCTGGACGTATTTGAAGAGATAACAAGGGAAAAAAAAGAACAAATGGGAGCTCCTACCCAGCCGATACAACCGAGACAAGAAAAGGGAACGTGGAAACTCATCCACGTCGATCGATGCTGGAAGCACGTCGATCGATGCAGCTTCAAGAACTACGTCGATCGACGTGGCTGTTGCATCGATCGACACCCAGAGGGAGGTCGACTCAAAGCTTCCGTCGATCGACATGGCGTGATGTGGAAAAAGGACGGTTGTAATATCATCCACGTTGATCGATGCAGATCATGCATCGATCAACGCAAGTCTAAAGAACCAGCCATCTAACTCCGATCCGCCTGTTTTAGAACTCAAGATACTCCCGGAGCATCTCAGGTATGTTTTTATGGAATCTAACAATATGTACACTGTTATTGTCTTTGCTTACCTGACACAAGGAGAATTGGATAAACTACTATGAGTCCTCTAGAAATTCAAGTCTGCCATTGGGTGGACTTTGGGAGATATCAAAGAGATCAGTCCTTCGCTATGCATGCACAAAATCATCTTGGAGGAAGACGCCAAGCCAAAGTGACAGGCCTAGCGATGACTGAACCCAATCATGTAAGAGGCCGCGAAGAAGGAGGTCCTGAAGCTCCTAGATCATGAGATGATCTACCCAATTTTCGACAGCTAGTGGGTGAGCCCCACTCAAGTAGTAGCTAAGAAAGGAGGGATGCAAATCATAAAGAATGAGGATGGAGAGGAGGTCGCAACAAGACCTGTCACTGGATGGCGATTCTGCATTGACTATCGGGTTCTCAACACCGCCACGTACAAGGATCTTTTTCCTCTTCCATTCATTGATCAAATGTTGGATAGATTATCTGGTTACCCCTTCTATTGTTTTCTTGATGGTTATTCAGGGTACAACCAGATTGCTGTAGCACCGGAGGATCAGCACAAGATCGCATTCACCTGCCCATACGGAGTGTTTGCATACCGACGGATGCCATTTGGGCTATGCAATGCACCGGCGACCTTTCAAAGATGCATGATGAACATCTTCCACGACCTGATCGAAGATGTCATGGAGGTATTCATGGACGATTTCTCAGTTTTTGGTAGTTCATTTGATGTTTGTATGCAGAATTTGGCTACTGAACTGGAGAGATACACCGAGACCAACCTGTGCCTCAATTGGGGGAAATGCTATTTCATGGTGCGAGAAGGAATTGTGCTAAGACATCGAGTGTCAGCTGAAGGACTGGAGGTGGACAGAGCCAAAGTGACAGCCATTGAAAAGATACCACGCCAGCAAGTGTCAAAGCAGTTCGGAGTTTTCTAGGCTACGCCGGATTCTACAAGAGGTTCATCAAAGACTTCTCGAAGATATCTCGGCCCTTATGCAAATTGTTGGAGAAGGATGTGTCTTTTATCTTTGATGAAGAATGCTTGCAGGCCTTCGAGAGACTGAAAGAGGCCTTGGTGACTGCACCGGTTCTGACTTCTCCGGATTGGAGTGAGCCTTTCGTCTTGATGTGGGATGCCAGTGACTATGCAGTTGGAGCAGTTTTGGGACAGCTGAAGGGGCGACTCTTCCATGTCATTCACTACGCTAGCAAAAGCATGAATCCGGTACAATGCAACTACACCACCACGGAGAAAGAGATGCTTGCAGTGGTCTATGCATTCGAAAAGTTTTGGTCCTATCTGATCGATTCAAAGACAATAATCTACACCGACCATGCCGCCATCAGGTACCTATTCGCAAAGCAAGACGCCAAGCCCCGATTGATTAGGTGGATGCTACTGCTACAGGAGTTCGATTTGGAGATCAATGATAGAAAAGGGAGTGAGAATGTGATTGCTGAGCACCTATTGAGATTAGAGACACCAGTCGAGGGGGATGGCCAGCTAATGGGGATCCGAGAGACATTCCCTGATGAGCAGATCTATGCTCTTCGAGATCTGTGAGAGATGTATGAATCCAAGACACCATGGTATGCAAACTTCGCCAACTACCTTGTGACTGGTGTTCTTCCAATGGATTCCTCTCCCTATGCAAAGAAGAAGTTCCTGCATGATGTCAAATTTTATTATTGGGAGGATCCCTACCTTTGACATCGGTGTGCTGACGGCATCATTCGCCGATGTGTTCCTCAGTCCGAGTGGCATCAGATTTACAAGGCTTGCCATTCATCTCCTAGTGGCGGCCATCACTCAGCCAACCGGACTGCTTTCAAAATTCTAGCAAGCGGATTTTACTGGCCCTCCATTTACGAGGTCTGTCACGGATGGATTACGAGCTGTGATCATTGCCAGAGGACCGACAACATCTCGTGGAGGGATGAGATGCCACAGACCCTGGTCATTGAAGTGGAAATTTTTTATGTGTGGGGGATTGACTTCCTGGGACCTTTTCCGCCATCCCACGGGTACTCGTATATTCTACTTGCGGTAGATTATGTTTCGTAATGGGTTGAAGCCATTCCAACAACCATCAATGATTCAAAAGTCGTCATCAACTTCCTACAGAAGCTCGTGACAAGATTTGGGACGCCAAGATCCCTGGTAAGTGATGGGGCATCTCATTTTTGTAACAAATGGCTCGTTTCTCTTCTTTCTAGGTACAGAGTCAAGCATCATGTTACTACCCCATATCATCCTCAAGGCAATGGCCTGACGGAGCTGTCCAACCGCGAAATCATGCAGATATTGGAGAAGACGGTGAAGCAAAGGAAGGATTGGGCTGTGAAGCTCGATGATGCGCTATGGGCATACCGTACGGCCTACAAAATGCCCATTGGGACATCTCCATATTAGCTGGTTTTTGGGAAATCATGCCATCTCCCCGTAGAGATGGAGCACAAGGCTTGGAGAGTGGTGAAAGAGCTGAATTTGGATTGGAAGACGGCCGCGGCGGATCGTGCTTTGGCGCTAAACGAGTTAGAGGACTTTAGGGATGAAGCATACGAGAACAACATCATCTACAAAACGCGGGCCAAGAGGTTCCACGATAGGGGGATTCGCACGCATGTTTTCAATTTGGATAACAAAGTTCTTCTCTTCAATACCTGCCTTCGGTTTATGCCTGGAAAGCTCCAATCAAAGTAGGCTGGTCCATACACAGTAGTTTGCCAATTTCCAAATGGTGTGGTAGAATTGGTTGATCAAGACGGAAATACTTTCAAGTTCAATGGGCAGAGACTTAAACCGTACTACACTCCACTTAAAATTGTTGATTTACTATTTAAATCTCCCATGAAGCACAGGCATTGTCGAGCTAGCGACAATACACCAAGCACTTGTTGGGAGGTAACCCAACGATTCATTGTTTTCCTTTCTTTATTTTCATTTAGTCCAGTCGAGTCTATAGGAATTAGAATTTTTGCACTAATTTTTGAGTTTTCAGAAAATTTTTGTGTCTGTTGAGTTCCGCATCGATCGACGCCAGTTTTTGGTCCACGTCGATCGATGCGGAACCTGCGTTGATCGACGCACGGGTTTCAGAGGCACGGGTAAGTGGGTTTTTAAACCCAAATTCTCTCATTTCATCTACACAAACACATACACACACGCACATCCTCTCAACCAAAACCCCCAACTTCGAAAAAAATTCCCCATAACTAGCCACTACAACTCAAGGTATGTATCTTAGACTCTTCCCCGTTGATTATTTTGTGCTTTTTTACGAATTTGTGCATTAATTTGATAAATTTGGACCATGGTGCCCTAGTTTCAAATTTTGCTTGTTTCGACGATTTCTTTGCACTTCTTTGCTCGATTGTTCAATATGGATCGTGGTTCTAGTCGATGTGTTTGTCATATGAGAATTTGTAGTCATGGAATTGAATAACTTTGATTCTAGCGTGTTTGGGGATTTTCCTATTTTGCTAGTTTTCTTACTTGCACATGATAGGTTGAAATTGTTTCGATTGGGGGTGTATTATGATAGAAATAGGTGTGAATTGCTTGATGTCGAAGCCAATTTTACATGGGTAGATGCAACATGAAGTTAATTGCGAGATTTTGGTATTGTTGCTTTGGAAAATTTGTGAAGTAAATTGAATACATTTTGACATTTTTCCTTCTGTCCCTACAGCTAATTTGACTTTCCGACCGATTTTCACCAACCCGGAAGCAGAGGAGCTATACCAGAAATTCTGTGGTTTGAACTTTAGAGTTAGACAGACTCTCTACCCATGCCTAGAAACCATGAACCTGCTGGGGATTTGGGCTGATGTTGAAGGCCTGCTGGGGAGAGCCGGATGGAGCAATTGGATGACAAAGCGGTGGGCCACATATCCATCACTTGTACTTGAGTTCTTCGCCTCACTCCAAATCTACAAAATTCAACCTGAGTCTGAATCAACAACCATCAGTTTCCAACTTCTGAACAAACGTTACCAGCTTTCGAGAGATGAGTTGGATGGTTTGTGGGGAGTTACACAAGATGACATCGGCTTCCTCCCTGTGAGCTTCAATTTAGTCCAGTTTTGGCAGCAGATCGCAGCTGAAGCGGAGGAGAATGATCGAGATTTTGACACACGAGGCATGAAAGCCTCATCCATCGATAACCCCGTGTTCCGATATCTTCAGCGGTGCATGGGGGTGTCGATCACAGGCCGCCATGAGTGTGCAAAGGCGAGAGTTGGGGAGCTCTACGCCATCTATTGCATATTGAAGAAGAATTAGTTCAGCTTCGCGGCATTGATCATGGACCACTGGAGGCGACAAGTGAAGGCCACGAAGGGGAACATTAGGAGTGGGGGATTGATCACCCTGATTGCAGAGCATGTGGGAATCGACTTGGCCGACATTGAGATGCTTCAAGACAGCAGGGGACTCGGCACTGCACAACTAGTGCAGATGCAGATGCTTTCAGCCCGAGAGGGTGGTTGGTCATTGCGGATGTCCAATGGGGACAAGTTTCCAATTCCTCAGCCGGACCTCACTCACGTCACGGACTACAACTTTCGCAAAAACTGGTTGAAGAGCACCCCCACCCACTTGCAGCTTATGGTTGGGCCCCGTGGGAGAGCTAGCACCTCCACCGACCGGAGACCCGCACCCGTGAGGAGGGCCTAGAGGAGAGGCATCAGCGCCGCCGTCTGATTATCGAGCAACTGCAGAATTCACCCCCAGCAAACACCATGGGAGAAGAGGCACCCGAGGAGGAGGAGCATGAGGAGAGAGCCGGCGAGATTTCGGGCTGGACCAGTGGAGCCTTGTCCAGTCACTTTGCAGGCGAGTCTTCCTCTTTCGGAGTGGATCTAGCCATGCTCTACCAGTTCATGCAGCAGTAGGCTACCAAGCACGCGGCGGAGCGCACTCACCAAGCTGAGTTTTGCCGAATGTGACCACCAGGCTGGAGACCATCGACAGTCAGATGCAGCGCCATTTTTTGGACTATCAGCTGGAGTCCACCTACACGCGCCGACTTCAGGAGCAGAATAGAGAGCAGTGCCAGAGAAACTAAGCTCGAGATGATGAGAATGTAGAGATGGAGGACCCTCCCAAGGAGGATTGAGGTACCGTTTCTCATTTCCTATCTAACTTTCAAACTTGTCCACTCCTTCGAGTGAAACAAGTTTGGGGGGATGAGGATGGAAAAGGGAAACGTCTTTATTTTATTTACTGCTTTAAGCTTTTGTTTTTTTTTTAGGTTTTAGTAATTGCTGCATTTTAGGATTTTGTATTTTTTTTGCACCATCACCTTCCTTGTTCTTTTGCTTCAATATGAACAATCGCTCTTTGCAAGGCTTTTCACTTTACTAGTATTTTGAATTCTTGATTTGTGATACTAGTTCTGATCCATAGAGTCTTGAGAATTGTCTAAGAGCTTTTGAACATAGGGCAATCGGAACTATTTTGATTTTGTTGGTTTTGGAGATTGTGACTTATCCTCCCTTGTATGAGAACTGTTGATTTATGATTGAGATTTTTGCTGATTGAGAATGAAAAATCTGTGTGATAGAATAGCCAATGATAGGAGCTATTTGCTTGATGAGTTGTGCTTTGAAATATGAATTGTGCATGGATACTGTTCAGATTGGGTAATTGTTAAGGAGTAACAAAAATTTAAACCCTGTTTGAGAATTTCAGCCTCCTTTTTCGTTTGATGAGTGACAACTTCCTAGAATTTGACAGGTTTCTCTCTCGAGGTTGCATTAAGTGTAGTAATAGGGTGAAAATGATTTTAGGCATGTTCTTTCGTTGCCCATCTCCTATACACTAACTGTTAATTTCCACTCGTAGCCCGTTTGAGCCTTGAATGAATTTTCTTTAATTAGATGGGTTGATGAATGAGAGGGTTTGATTTATTGGCAAGTGTGGTTTGCGAGATGTTGATGCAAGTTGTAGGAACTAAAAGAAAGAAAAAAAATGAATGATGAGTTCCATGTGTAAAATAAGGGTTCCGTGGGTAGAATAAGAAGGTGAACATGAGTAGAAAAATAATATATATATATATATATATATATATATATATATATATGTGCTGATATGATTTGAGTTCACAAAGATCTATGACAGATTCTAAGGGGCCCTGAAAAATTTTTTGTTATGAAGAAGGAAGAAAGAATATGTGAGTGCACAAGAGAAGAAGTATGTGGTTATGGTATGTTTGGGTGTTGAGTTTCATTGTTATATTTTGAGTCACTTAGCCAAATTTATCCCACCTTTTAGGCAAGCCACATTACAATCAAAATAAAGCCCTATCTGATTCCCTGAAAAGCTACACTAATAAGAAGTGGAGAGACGAGAAACTTGTCAAACCTATGGTGAGGTGAGCTATAACCTTGAGTGAGTGAAACACGAACCCTTTACTTTTCGAGCGATGAGTGCAAACACTGCCCTGTGAGGTTCCTCCTCAATGATTTAACAATTCGAATTTTGTTTGGATTGTGTGATTTATATGAATTAGTGATACTTGGATAGTGAATAAGCTTGTGAGGCATTGCACACTTGTATCTGCATGAGATTTGATTTCTTATTTGTGATTTGATCGAGGACGATCAATAGTTTAAGTTTGGGGGAGTTGATAAGTTAGTATTTTCACCAACTTATCCATTGGTTCTTTGACTATTTGGTTGATGTTAGAGTAGATTTATGTGTTTTCTTGTGCATGAAGTGGCTTTGGTACTTTTAATGTCGTGGTTGATGAATTATGCAAGTTTTTGAGTCGAAAACAGTGAAGAACGAAGAGGGGCTCGGATTCCAGACCTGCGTCGATTGACACAGACCCGTGTCGATCGACGCAGTTGCTTGAAGAAGCGATTGTCGCCGAGGATAGACGCAGACCCACGGAAGCCAAGTCCACGTCGATCGACGCACAACCCGCGTCAATCAACGCAGACCCGTCAAGTGCATCGATCGATGCAAAACATGCATCGATCGACGTGGATCCGGAAGTTTCAGAATTGATCATGTTTTGAAGATTTAGATAGATCTAATCCTAGATATTGTATGAGATATCTTTCACCACTATATAAGGCCATGTTAAGCTCGAATTTTAGGTGTGCCAGATTCCAGATTTTAGTTTTTAGAGATTTCAAGTTGCAATTGAGTTTTATGATTGAAGACAAATATTTGTGGGAATACGTTCAGACCCAAGTTTTTATGCAAATCAGGTTTTATTTATCTTTGGTGAGTTTTACTATGAATATGTGTAACTAAACTTCTTTCATATTCTAGGGTTTCGAACTATCAAGTATGCATGTGTGATTAATTGAATTAATTTCCCTTTCCCATCATAGTTTGTGAATTCTGTGCTTATTCATAATCTTGAGTTGCTAGCCACATCTTAGGATTATTTAGTTGAGAATTAGAGACGTAACTGTGATAGTTTTCAATGGAAAGAGTTTTCACAATATAAACTAATATCTTGTCTGAAAAGAGGGAAATAGATTATATGAATAGATCCGTAGGGTTTCTGGAGTTAATTGATTAGTCTTGAGATCGACAGGAGATAGATAATTAATTAATCAACTTTGTGAATTGTCCAACAAAGAAATTCATAATACTTTTCTGATGTTTCACTACGAATAGGAATTAAATTGGGAATTAATCGATTTACCCATACATGTAATACTTGATAGGTAGATATCCCTAGAATCTGTGCTTCTCATATCTGAATTCACCAGTTTATTTTTCTCTTCTCGTCTGTTATTTTTAACCGCATGATCGTTTAAATATTCAAAATTCACCAAAACCAAAATTTGATTTTTCCTAACCAGTATTTCATGAACTTATGTTTTAGTACTAAAGGTTTTTTCGTTACTTCTTTCCCCTGGATTCGATAACTACATTTGCCGCTATATTATTAGCTCTGCTAAGTCGCTAGTAAAAAATTTAGCGATCAAACTTCTTAATTTGAGAAAGATACATTGGCTATTCTTCCTTCCGTTTTAGTTGAATACAAGAGGTTGAATGAATTCTTCGAGAGAGTAAGCACCGCTGATGTTGCAAAAAATGTTTGTTATTTTCAGTACGGAGATCCGGCGATTCAAATTCAGATATCTCTCCTATCCTAAGGCGACGATCGATGTTTTTTATGCATTATTGATGACTTTTTTTGGGTGCACCAATATATCTTTAGAAGAATTTGATGGGAGAGTGAAGGTTTTTCCCCAAAGTAGATGTTCTTTTGGAAAAGGCATCTAGAAAAACGAGATGAACTCAAGGCACTCTTATTTCAGAAGATTTGTAGTGACTAGGTAGTTGTCTGTCTGCTTTAATGATGTGTCGCTTTGAACAGAGCGCGTGCTGATACGGCACATCCCCATCCCTTCATTTCCCGTGGCACAATAAAGTCACAATTAATGTTGTGCGTTGACTAAAGTCATGACATTTCGGACCTCCCGCTCTGACTCGGCAAACTGGTCTTCTCTCAATCTGATTGCTATTGTGGAAAAAGTTGGTGAGTTTAATTAAACTGATAGATGTATCCACCTTAATTCTTCTTCAAACTGAGAGCTTGGACTCATTCCACTTCATGTGTTATCTCATCAAACTCCAAAAAGACCGAGTTTGATAAACAACTCTCTAAATCTTTCTTCGGGAAGTGGCTTTGTGAACATATGTGCGAGCTGATCCTCAATTCGAATATATACCACTAAAACATCCTTTATCTCCACATGATCCCAAATTGAGTGATGTCTAATGTCAATATGCTTTGTTTTGGAGTGATGAATTAAATTCTTTGTGATGCTTATTGTATTGTAGTTATCACAATAGATTGGTACATAACAGAACTGACATCATAAACCAATAGTTGTTGCTCAATCCATAAGACTTGAAAACAACAACTTACATCATCTACTTATTCAGCTTCAGTGATAGAAGTTGCAACTGAGTGTAGTTTTTTGTTGAACCAACTTATCAGTTTATTTCAAAAAAGATTAACAAGTTCCACTAGCACTTTTTTGATCAATTCGGCATCATCCAAAGTCTAAGTTTGAATATCCAATAAGGTTGAGCTCGTCATACATGGGATACCAGATTCCCAGCAACTTAGTACACTTCAAGTATCTGACGATCCTTTTGGCAGCCTCCATATGTGATTTCTTCGGATTCACTCAAAATCTTGTGCACTTATTCCAACCGCGTAGGATATATCAGGTCTGCTGGCTGTCAAATTGTTTAAGGATCCTATGATGCCTCTGAAGCTGGTAGGATCATGAGTTCTCGCTCTTCATCTGGAGTAATCCTAACATTTGTGCTCATTGGAATTCTGATCGTTTTTGTCTTATCTGGACAAAACTTGTTGATGAGATCTATGTGTACTTCCTCTGGTGAATGAATATCCCTTCTGAGGACCGATGAACTTGATGTCCTAGGAAGTAAGTTATCTTTCCCATCATGTTCATCTGAAAGTTGCTTAACATGAGCTGGGCGAACTTCTCGTAGAGAGTTGAGTTCCTGGATATAAAGATGATGTCATCAACATAGATATGAACAAGAAGTATGTCTTCAGCGTCTTTGATAAGGAAGAGAGTCGTGTCGATCTTCCCTTTCCTGTAGCTATTCTTTAGTTAGAACTAAGATAATGTCTCATACCAAGCTCGTGGGGCCTATTTTAACCCATAGAGGGCTATCCTTAGTTTGTATACCTTAGTACCGTGTAAGAAACCAGGAGTTTGTTCGACATACACTTCTTCCTTGAGTTCTCCATTGAGAAAGGCACTCTTTACGTCGATTTAAATGACCGTGAAGTTGTAATATGTTGCGTATGCTAATAAAAGCCTAATTGCTTCCAATTTGGCAACTGGTGCGAAGGTTTCACCATAATCAATACCTTTGCATTGTGTATATCCTTTCGCAACAACTCTCGCCTTTTCCTGACTATGTTGCCAGCTTCATCGAGCTTGTTCATGAAGACCCACTTGGTGCCTATCACTAGATGATGAATTGGCCTTATACCAAGCAACAAAAGTTATTACACGTGAATTCTAATAGCTCTTCTTGCATCACATTGACCCAATCCGGTGTTTACAGCACTTCTCCAATCTTTGTCGGCTCAGATTGGGAAATATAGCAGCTAAGTAGAGCACTTCCTTGCCTTGTATGAATAGAATTCAGAACATCATCTAAAATAGCTTCTTCTGGATGATGTCTCAACCATTTGGGTTGATTAAGTTCACTCACTACGATTGGTTGGATGAACGACTCTTGACAAGATGTTGCAGCGACTGACATGTTTGTAAGCAGGAAGTCTTCTGGCATGATCTGGAATTCTGAAATTAGTTCTTGACCTAAAACTAGTCCATCTGTTGATTGTGTATCTTCAATTCAGAACTGGCATGATGACGTCATTCTCTTGTTGATCTCCAATTCGAGTTTCTTCAGTTCCTAACTCGTCAGCTAGGTCTTAATGATATGTCATTTCCTCCATCTCTCGAACTTTTTTGTGCATGTTATTCATCTTCAAGCCCAAAAATTCTAGGTTGAATTCCCCCTTGATTTATGTCGTTATTTAGGGAAATGGAATCCAAGGCCTCAGCAAGTTCATTAGCATCACTGGCCCTCTCAGTTGTTTCAATGCCAGCCGAGAAAACTGGATGTGAATTTGCTTCACTGGTGGATCTAGTTGGAGCAATTGGTTCGAGATTAGAATTTTTTTAACCCCAATTGTTTATCGACATCATTGATCTCACGAAGCTTTTCACCCAGTTCTTTCATGGTCATAAACACTAAAGTAGCTTCATAAAAAATAACATTGCATATTATTTCCACAAGCCCAATAGTCTTGTTGACTACTCTGTAACCCTTGTCAGAGGGGTTTCCATATCCAAGGAGAACACCCTCATCAACTTTGGGAGAAAAAGTATTCAACTTCGACTTTCCATTGTTGTGAATATAACATGGTGAACCAAAAGCACGAAGTTGAGCTAAAGAAGACTTACTACCATGATAGACTTCGTAGGGGTTTTTGAGTAAACGGTTGTTGATCTGCTTCTGTTCAGAGTATAGCATGTTGTGATTACAGCTTCTCCCAAGTAATGCTCATCCAAACTGGTTTCTACCAGCATGGTCCTCACAGCCTCCTTGAGAGTCATGTTTCTTCTTTCTATAAGCCCATATTGTTGTGGATCCTTGAAAGATCTTTCGTGTCCGATCCCAACTTTGGCGCAGAAATCCATGAAGGGGTTGCTGGCAAACAGAGTTGCCAATTAATAACCCAGGTTGAAATTGGATATAAAAAATTAAATTATTATGTCTATGAATACTCCTAGCATGCTCCTATTGAAATACATAAGATGGTTTATGTGGAATACCTAGACTGTAGAAACTGATGAACTGGTTGCGCAGAGACTTCATCCTCAATCATCTTTCTTCCGCAACAAGATGAAGGAATTAAATCTAATGATATTAATTAATTAATTTCAAAAAACAAGAGAGAAGAAGAAGAAATAGATCCTCCAAATATGATTTTCTGATTTGTATATCAGCTTCGATTTGAAAATCTGGTGAAGATTCCCTTCAGATTCTTTGACTATTAAGAAGCAGAATTTCCTCCTCCTCCTTAGATCTTGTGTCTCATCTCATAGCTCTCAAAAACTGGTTTGCTACTTAGCAACTTATAGGAGAAATCTGATCTCAGATGGGCTTGAGCTTTCATGGGCCTAACCAGGGACCATAATGGAAATAGCAAATAAGGCCTATTAATAAATGAATTCTCTTATTCAACCCAGAACATAATTAATTAATTAATATTGATTCATGCCACCAAAGAATCAATATTTACCTACCTATTTGCTACCACATTATGAGGAACGGGTTGCATTGGCTCGGGAAATTCTCATATTTAATGTTACAGACATTCATTAATTAATTTGAGCTCTAACAAGCTCCAAAATCAATTAATATCTTTTATTCATGAGTCAATCCACTCAACCTTTTTCACTTATGCTTGAACTTAATCAGCCTGCAAGACTTTAGCATAATGTACCTTTTGAGCTGCTCAGAGAGTGTTACCATCCTATATTGGATATGGTTACCTAATTCCAGTCAGAGACAATCATACACATACTGCTATCACCCAAGAAGCAGATATACAAGTTGAACCAGAACTCTCCACCATAGTATCTCAAAGTGACGCACAAATTTGTTCATACTTCTGTACCTTCACTTTAGGTATAGAATTCCATCAAGCCATCAAGATCAAGATCCTTTTAATGTCAGATAAAATAATCAATCTTCACTTAGGATTATCAATGCGTACCGCATGCACCATCATACATAGCAACCAAGATAAGCTGCTTACTATTGCGTATGCAGCAGCCAACACCGATAATTTATGCTGGGACAATCTTGGATATGATATTGTTTATATCTCGCTAGGTCAATCAATTCATACAATCTTCTATGATCTACTACATACCATACGATCTCCTTATCGACAAGATAAGAGAATAGAGTCGCTTGTGATACATGTTTGTTAATTCAGACAGGAGATGAACATACTACATTAATGACTCCATGTATATTAACCAATAAACCTTGTACATAATATACAAATCATAATGCTTTCAGTATACAAATCCATCAATCTCCCACTTATACTCAAAGCATTATGGAAGTGCTTTCCAGAGTATAAGGTGTCTATTCTAATCTAGCTATTATGTCATCATCTCATGTGGTTGGCTGCAGCCTCAGTCCAAGGTTACGTACATGCATCTCGTAGACCTTTTGTGGCAGAGCTTTTGTGAATGGATCTGCTAGTTTATCCTTTGTATCAATTTTCTCTATCAGCACATCACCCCTTGCCACGATTTCTCGTATGATATGGTACTTCCTCTCATGTGTTTAGTTGCTCTATGAGTACGTGGTTACTTTGAGTTCACCACAACACTAGAGTTATCAAAATACACTGTGATAGTCTTGGGAAACTTAGGAATCACATCCAACTCTAGAACGAATTTTCGAAACCATACTGCTTCTTTTGAAGCTTCAGAAGCTGTCACATATTCTGCTTCCATGGTGGAGTCCGCAATGCACCTCTGCTTTGCACTCCTCCATGATATGGCCCCACCTCCCAATGTAAACACATAGCCAGAGGTGGACTTCTTTAAATTCTGGTCTGCCTGGAAATCCGAATCCATATAACCTATAGAGCACAACTCTTTGCACTGATAGACGAGACAATAGTCTCTAGTCTTTTTCAGGTATTTTAGAATGTGTTTTATCGCGGTCCACTATGTCTGTTCAGGGTTAGACTGATATCTTGCTGCCATGCCAATGACGAAATAAATATCTGGCTTTGTACATAGCATTGCTACATGAAACTTCTAACGGCCGATGCATACGACACCATACTCATCGCATCGTTCTCTACTTGTGTCTCTGGAAACTATTTCCCAGAAAGATATACACAATACCTGACGGGTAATAGACCCTTCTTGGTAGTCTGCATGCTAAAACGGGCAACCACAGTATCCACATGAGAAGCTTGAGAAAATGCTGATGGATTTATATACTGAAACCATTATGATTGGTATATTATGTACAAGGTCGATTGGTTAATATACTGGGAATCATAAATGTTGTATGTTCATCTCCTGTCTGAATTAACAAACATGTGTCGCAAACGCAATTATCCTCTTATCTCGTGGATAGGGAGATCATACGGTGCGTAGTAGATCACGGAAGATCGTATGGATCATTTTACCTAGAGAGATATAAATAGTTATCACAGCTGAGACAGTTCCAGGATAAACAGTCGGTGTAGGCTGCAGCATACGTAGTAATAAGCATCTTATCTTGGATGGCTTGGTATGCTGGTGTGGGGCACACATTGATAAGGACCAAAGTCGAGATCGATTCTTTTATCTAACATTAAAAGAATCTAGATCTCTATGGCTTGATGAGATCCTAAGCCTATATGAAGGTACAGAAGTATATACAGATTGTGAATCACTTTGAGTTGCAGTGAAAGGCTCTAGTTGAGCTTGAATATTTGTATCTTGGGTGATAGCAGTTTGTGTATGACTGTCTGGTACTGGAACTAGGTAACCACATCCAGTATTGGATGGTGACATTCCCTGAGCAGCTCAAAAGGTTCGTTATGCTAAAGTCCTGCAGGCTGATTAAGTTCAAGCATAAGTGAAAAGGTTTGAGTGGATTGACTCAGGAATATAAGATGTTAATTAATTAAATAGCTTGTCAGAGCTCAAATTAATTAACGAATGTCTGTAACCTTAAATGTGGGGATATACCGAGCCCATGCAACCCGTACCTCAAAACGTGGTATCAAATAGGTAGGACGTTGATTCTCTGGTGGAATGAATCTATTAATTAATTAATTATATTCTGGGATGAATATGAGAATTTATTAATTGATAGACCTTATTTGTTATTTGTATTCTGGTCTCTGGTCTGGCCCATGAAAACTCAAGCCCAGTTGAAGTCCAGTATTTTCCTATAAATAGGCCTCAGGTTCTCATATCAAAATACACCACATCATAAGATCATATGTTGCAACACAGCGAACCAGTATTTTGGGAGCTGTGGTGATCGACTAGATCTGAGAAATGAGGAGAAAATTCTGCTTCTCAACTGGGCAAGGAATCCGAAGGGAATCTTCACCAGATATTCGGATTGGAGTTGGGATACAGATTAGAAGATCAGATCAGGAGGATCGTGTTCTTTCTTCTCTCCCTCTTTGTTTTCGAAAATTACTGACTAATTTGCATAGATTTAATCCCAAAATCTGTTAGGAATAAATCTTGGTGCGTGGGAAAAGGATCGAGGATCAAATCTCTACGCACTCGTTCTTCAGGTTTCTACAATCCAGGTTTTTCACAAAAACCCCCTTATGCATAATCAATAGGAGCATGCTAGGATTAATCATAGTCATAGCAATTTATTTTTTATATTCCAGTTATCGATCCTGGCAGACGGATTAAGTGATTCAGTTCACAAATCCCTTCAAATGCTAATATCATTTTTCTTGCAATAACGCAAAACTTTTATCCAAAGGATGTACCCCGCATTTCCAAGATCCTTCATATAAAACTGTTCGGATAACCACCACTTTATGACCGACAATACCCACAAATTGTTGCCAATTAGGATAATATAATCTACATAAAGTGCAAGGAACACCATGCTTCCACCGACACATCTATAAGATTTAAGTACTTTGTCAAAATGTAAGTTCCACGACCGTGAAGCTTTCTTGAGTCCGTATAAAGACTTCTTGAGCTTCTAGAGCAAATGCTCTTCGCCCTTCAGCATATATCCTTCTGGCTGTTCCATATAGATGTCACGACCTTCTTCAAGGTACCCACTTAGAAACACGATTTTGACATCCATTTGCCAGATCTCTATGTCCATTTGTGCTGCTATAGCAAGGAGTATCTGAGTGGATTTTAGCATGGCTACCGGTGATTATGCTTCATTATAGTTTATACCCCCTTTTTTACTGTAAGACTTCACCACCAAACTCGATTTATGAGCCGTAATTTCCCCATTCGCTCATTTCTTTCTCTTGTATACCCACTTGCAGCCTATGGCTTGATAGCCATCTGGCAGCTCAATTTTCTGGTATACATCTATAAACGTTATGGATTCTATTTCTCAATCCATGCAAACCCGCTATTTGTCTGCATCTTTATTAGATATCGCCTCGTTGAATGTCCATGAGTCGGTATCATATTGTCTACTTTCCAGGATAAAGTCAGAAGACTCTCCCACAAACATGTACCTTTTCAGTTGCCGAACAACCCTCATACTGCGTTGAGACATCTAAGCCATGTCAGTTCTTGGCACAGTACGCAATGGTCTCATGTCTGGCATTGATGGCAGTGTTGGTAGTCCCTCACCAGTTCTAGGTGAATCTACCAGTACACTGGGTATTCTTGATGGAATCGCTTCTTCATTTCCAAGCTCGTGGAGAATAATTTCACTCTTGGATGTGTGGTTTCTTACATATTCGTCCTCCAAGAATCTCGCGTTGGTACTGACAATGACTTTTTGATTCTCAGGACAATAAAAAAGTAACCACCTTTCGTTTGTTTAGGATATCCTACAAACAACATCATCTTACATCTACTTTTTAATTTATCAGGTTCCTTTGTCAGCACATATGTTAGACAACCCCAAACCCTTATGTTGGTTAAATTGGGCTTTTGCCCATACCAGAGCTCCAGAGGCATTTTTTGGAACTGATTTAGAAGGTACCAGGTTAAGCTAGTACGTTGTTGTTTCCAAGTCATATCCCCAAAACAAAATTGGCAAGCTTGCATAACTCATCTTTGACCTAACCATTTGAAAAAAGAGATCTACATATTCTTTCTGTCACACCATTTTGTTGTGTGGTTCCTGGTGCAGTCCATCAGGATGTAATCCCATTGTCTAACAGATACTACACGAACTCGTTGTTGAGTTATTCACCACCATGATTGGATCGTAGTGTCTTGATAGTCTTACAAAGCTTCTTCTCTACTTCAGTATTGTGTTCTTTGAATTTGTCAAAGCATTCAGACTTGCAGCGAAGCAAATAGACATATCCAAACCTTGAGTAATCGTCAATGATTGTAACGAAGTACTCATAACCTCCACGAGCTTGCATGGACATTGGTCCACATAAGTCAGAATGGATCAGTTATAACACATCCTCTGCTCGAGACTGACTTGCTTTAAACTGCCAGTCTCTTGATCCTGTTTAGACTGATGTGACCTAGTCTCAAGTGTCAGAGATATGTTTGATTATCGTCGGAAGAAAAATTACTCTTTAAATGATTATTATTATTATTATTGGATGAGTATGATGTAATATTTACGGAATATATATGCAAACAATTTATGATATAAAGAGAGTCATCAAATTGTCTTGACAGATCACACCATTATTACCAATGATAGAAATACTACTATAAAAAATAACTGAAAATCCATCATAAAATAACTTGGAAACTGAAATAAAGTTCCGCCAAAACACCGACACATATAAAACATCTCTTAAAACAAGAAAATTGTTTTCAAAGCATAAAGTAAATTCTACAATGGCTACTACTGAGACTTGCTCTCCGCTTCCCATTGAGATGGCAATCTCATCATGTTCCAGCTGCCTTATATGCACAAACCCTAGCAAAGTATAACAAACATGATCAGTTGCTCCAAAATACAGTACCCACGAATGGGTAGAAACTGATGCTAATCATTTTTCTGTTATAAATGCACATGACGTACTTTGTCCTTCTGTGTTGTCACTAGACAAATTACTCTTCCTCTTCACCTGCGCTTGTCCGGCTTAGTTATAACTTTTGCACTTTTATCATTTTCTAATTCTTTAAGCATGTCATTAGCTTCAGTAACTGCCTTGTCAAAAGCAACTAAAGTTGGAGTTAATTCCCATGTTATTATGTCAGATAGTTCTTGTAACAAAGCCCTGAGTAATTCATTGAGAGTAAACTCACGCTTATCACCAAGAAATTTGACAAAATCATCAAAGGATTCAAAAAAGAAGTTCAGAACAACATTGATCTCGGCACGAGCATCAATGTGTCCACCTCTCATCCTATACTTGTTCATGATGTTACTCGTGATCATAACATGCAGAGTTACCGAACTGTCGTCAGTCATTTTCTTGCAAACAAGGTCCTTCACAAGATCATAACTGATAGTTCGTTCCACCTCCCTATATATTATTACAAGATCCCTCCAGATCTCAACAGTACTGCGAAAGCTCCTATACTTGAGTTTCAACTCATTAGACAGATTGTTCATGATGAAAAAGTAAGCAAAATCATCAGAAGCCACCCATCTATCATGAAATTGTTGCTCAGGCTCAGAAACTTCCTCATACTGAGGAACCAATGGATCCATAAAAAGTATATACGGATGATTTTCAGACAATAGAATATACTCAAAGCAGTTTATCCATTCTGGAAAGTTTGGACCAATTAATGGGTTCGGTGTTTAGAGGTTTACAACATGAGCTGTAGACATGTCTGAAAATAATAAATTAAAGCATAAATTAAAACATAATCGCAAACTATTGAAACACATGAATATTGTAACCTTATGACAAATCATTATAATTTTTCCTCCAATTTTCCAAGTAATTTCTATTGCAAGCTACACATGTGGACATTTACAACAAAACACTTGACCATACTGTATCTTTCAATTTCAGACCTTTAATTACAATCCATGTCAGTTTTCTTAGTCAAACAGAATTAATGATTGGAGACTAACGAAGTCCATATTATCCTACTGAGCAGGGACATCACAAATAAGTTATACTCTGGATAATATCTAAGTTGGCATACCACAAAGCCAATATTCCCATATAAAGATCGATTTGTCATACACTCACCAGGTCCATGACTCGTGACCCTTTTGTAATAAGTTGTCTCATATAATTCAATCCCAAAAGAACTCGTAAAATATCAAATCCACAAGCTACACATGTTGATGTTTACGCATGAGCTCCCACTTATCATACGAATTCAATGTTTGTGTTAAGAAATCTCACGTATTAGAAATTATGAAGAATAAAATAAGCAAGCTACACATGTAGACGTTTATTTATTAGATTATTCACTTCTAATAAGGGATCGTTTTGTGGAGGTCTTTATTAAATTAAAAATTTATTAATTTTTACTCATAACATTCAATTGCTGATAGGATCCTCATCAGAAGGGTTAGATCGCAACCCAGGAACTCGAATGAATCGACTCAGATACGATGCGAAAGCAAATTGAAATTGATACGATGGAAGGATCCAATACCTTTGGATTCGAAATCCTTCAAGTACTGTAGTCCAGATTGGAAAATCCCCTACAACCCAAGAAGCGGATTTATCCAATAACAAAGGAAATAGTCGAGGACACCACAAATGGATATGACAGTCTGATTGATAAGTCGAGATTGAAATCCTATAGAATAATAGAATTTCGAAGTTTGATCCTTTCAGAACAAAGGAGGAAACCTCTCAATTTTATTTAACTAAAAAACTAAATCAAATTGTTCCAGAACAAGGCCTATATATAGGCAACTCAAATCCTAGCCCAAAAAAGGAAATCAAATTCAAATTTAAAGCTAATAAAAATAAAAAATATTAATTAAACAAGGCTTAAACATATTGACTCATAATAACCGAATAAATTTAAACTAAGCTCAATCATTACACATAATTATATTAACAATTTTAGGGGCTTAATTTAATTCTTCAACCAATATAGACTTCTTGGAAATATTTGCAACCCAAATATCTTTAATCATCATATTCAATCTAGCTCTCAATGTCCTTGCTATAGCTCTGGTCATTGGCCCACTCGGAATGTAAACTGGATCGTCTTTCATAGTTGCTACTTGGACTCCATCATTCCCCTCATCAAGAGGATTAGTCCTCAAATCCAAGTTGTCTCCTACATCAAAAGGACTCAAATCAGCAACATTAATTGTAGCACTAACATCATACTCACCTGGTAAGTCCAATTTGTATGATTTATCATTCACATTCTCCAACACTTGGAAGGAACCGTCTCCACGGGGTAACAACTTGGATCTTCACTGCAAAAAAAACCTCTCATTTCTCATATGCAGCCAAACCCAATGTCCAGGCTCAAGCAACACCTTCTTGCGCCTTTTGTTTGCTTGCTTGACATACTGCCTAGTACGACACTCTATGTTCTGCCTCGCCTTCTCATGAATCCGCTTCACAAAACTAACTCTTTTCTGCCCATCGAGGTTAGTAAACTCTTGCACGGGTAATAGAGATAAATCTAAAGGATTCAAAGTATTAAAACCATACACAATCTCAAAGGGTGAAAACTTAGTTGAATGAACCGAATGATTATAAGCAAACTCAAAATGAGGCAAACATTCTTCCCGATTCCTAATGTTCTTCTTAATGACAACTCTCAACAACATAGACAAAGTCCTATTCACTACCTCAGTTTGACCATCAGTTTGTGGATGAAAAGTAGTAGAAAACAACAGCTTAGTTCCTAACTTACACCACAAAGTCTTCCAAAAGTAGCTCAATAACTTAGAATCTCTATAAAAAACAATGGTTCTAGGAATACCATACAATCTCGCAACTTCCCTAATGAACAAAGCAGCAACATGGGATGCATCATCAGATTTGTGACAAGCAATAAAATGAGCCATCTTAGAAAACCTATCAACAACCACAAAAATAGAATCACTACCATGCCCAGTAATTGGAAAACCTAGCACAAAATCTATAGAAATATCAACTCAAGGTGCACTAGGGATAGGCAATGGGTTGTACAATCCATGAGAACTAGTCCTAGACTTAGCCTGTTTGTAAGAAATGCATTTACCAAATATCCTCTCTACATCATGTTTCATATGAAGCCAAAAGAAATGCTCATGCAACACAACCAAAGTCTTAGCAATACCAAAATGACCCATCAAACCACCACCATGCGACTCTAACAGAAATAACTCACATAGAGAGAACCTGGGAATGCACAACTTATTTCTCCTAAACAAAAATCCATCATGCCTAAAATATTCACCACTAGCAGTTGTCTCACATCCAACATATACATTACCAAAATCCTCATTAGAAGCATACAAATCCTTAATACACTCAAACCCAAGCAACTTAACATCTAAGTAGAGATTAAGGCATACCTCCAAGACAATGCATCAGCCACCACGTTTTCCTTACCTTGCTTATATTTGATGACATAAGGAAATGTCTCCACAAAATCCACCCACCGTGCATGCCTCTTATTCAGCTTGTGATGCCCATTCAAATGCTTCAGCGACTCATGATCGGTGAGATAATGAACTCCTTAGCCCACAAATAATGTTTCTACATTTCCAAAGCTCTCACTAAGGCGTACAACAACTTATTGTAGGTAGGATAGTTCAATGTTGCATCATTCAGCTTCTCACTGAAGTATGCCACGAGCCTCTTCTCCTGCATAGACACAACACCAATACCAATTCCAGAAGCATCACATTAAATCTCAAAAGTCTTAGAATAATTAGGAAGAGATAATACCAGGGCATGTGTCAATTTATACTTCAGCAACTCAAAGGTCTGCTCTTGTTCTTCTCCCCATTTGAACTCCACATTCTTTTTAATCACTCAAGTCAGCTGGGCTGCAATGCTACTGAAATATGGCATGAACTGTCTATAAAAGCTGGCTAGTCCATGAGAACTCCAAACATCGCCAATACTCTTTGGTTGTGGCCACTCTTTGATAGAACTTATCTTCTCTTCATCAACCTGCACTAACATCAAAACCAAGAAACACCAACTTATTCGTGCAAAAGATGCACTTTTTCATGTTAGCAAACAATCTCTCCCTGCGAAGTCATCCAAAACAGACCTCAAATGCTCAATGTGATCATCATGACTCCTACTGTAAATCAGAATATCATCAAAATAAACCACTAAAAATATGCTAATAAAAGCTCTCAAAACATGATTCAGAAGACGCATAACGTGTTAGGAGCATTAGTTAAACCAAAATGCATGACTAACCACTCATAAAAACCAAGTTTAGTTTTAAAAGCAGTTTTCCACTCATCTCCCTACTTAATCCTAATCTAATGATGATCACTTCTCAAATCTATCTTAGAAAAGACACAAGAACCATGCAACTCATCTAACATGTCATCTAAACAAGAGATAGGATGGCGATACTTAACTGTAATGCTATTGATTGCACGACAGTCGCAGCACATCCTCATGTTTGAATCCTTGTTGGGCACAAGCAACACTAGAACTGCACAAGGACTCAAACTCTCCCTCACGTGCCATTTGGCCAGCAACTCACCAATCTGCGCCTCCAATTCCTTCGTCTCCTTAGGACCGGTTCGATAAACCAACCTATTTGGTAAAGTTGCTCCAGGCATGAAATCTATCTAGTGCTCAATCTCACGAATGGGTGGCAATCCAGCTTGGGTATCATCTGAAAAGACATCCTCGAAGTCTTGCAAAAGAGATGAAGTAGAAGGGGGTAGAGAATCAAGAATGTTAGTTAAAATCAGGTTCTCCTTGAAGATCAACAACACCAATGTTTGCTCCTCCACAACAGCCCACTTTGGATCCCAAAACCTAGCTAGAAAAGATTGTTGCACCACCATTTTCTCCTTATTATCTCGTGGCAGCACCTCTACACCCGACTCCTTCTGCAACTGGACTTGATCCTCATAGACTTGTTAGGGGTTAGAGGAACAAGTGAATTTTTTTCTGCTTGTACTCGAAAGAATACTTATTTGAGAAGCCATCATGCTTCACACGCCTATCAAACTGCCACGGACGCCCCAAAAGTATATGACTTGCCTGCATAGGAATCACATCACACAACATCTTATCCTCATATTTCCCTATGCAAAATGACACCTTTACTTGCTTCACTACCTTGATGATGCCACTATCATTCAACCACTGCAGCGTGTATGGTCTAGGGTGCTTCATCACCGGTAACCCTAGTTTCTTCACTATCGACTGACTTGCCACATTGGTGCAACTACCTCTATTTATAATCAATATACAGACCTTATCCTTGATATGACAACACATATTGAAAATATTCTCCCTCTGCTCGACATATCCGGCTATAGGCTGGGTATTTAAAGCTCTTCTTATCACAAAATTTAGTGTTGTAGGTGCCTCTATCTCTTCTTCATCCTCATCAGGGTCATCCAATTCAGGCATCTCTGGATCAGTCTCCTTATCAGTCACAACCTCTCCATCATCTCGAAGCACCATCACTCTCTGATTTGGGCAATCGTTAGCAATATGCCCAAAACCCTGACACTTATAACACTTGCGATCTCTATTCTGAGTTTCAGCGGCAATAGATTTACCTTGAATTGCGGAATCTGACTTGAGCTTCAAAACGGATTCTTCTCCCCTTGAGGTTGCTCCTCCTCCTTCTTCCACGAAGCTCATTTAGGTGTGAAACCACTTCGAGTTTGGTATTCTCTCCAGCTTGTAGGGTTCTGCCTCGAATTACTGTCATTGCATCTCCTCTTGAGCTGCCCCTCAATCTTGATCGCCATGTGGACCATGTCATCCAACTCTATGTAATGTTGCAGCTAAACGGTATTCCTAATCTCCAAATTCAACCCAGCCAGAAACTTGGCCATCATTGTATCTCTATCCTCCACTACATTGGCTCGAATCATAACCACTTCCATCTCCTTATAGTACTCAAACACACTACAACTACCCTGCCTCAAACTCTGCAGCTTGTTGTACAACTCTCGGTAAAAATGATTCGGCACAAAACGCCTCCTTATGAAAGCCTTCATCTCATCCCACGTCTCAATAGGCCTTTCCCTATTCCTTGTTCGACTACTCGCCAACTGGTCCTACCACACGAGAGCGTAGTCAGACAACTCCACTATAGCCAGCTTTACCTTCTTCAACTCAGAGTAGTTGTGGCATTAGAACATCATCTCCACCTTTTCCTCCCACTCCAGATACAACTCGGGGTCATTATTGCCTTGAAATGATGGAATGTTCATCTTGATCGTCCCCAAATTGTTATCATATGAATCACCCTCGGTATAATCATTGGCGTCGTCCTCATATTGAGGACTATGTCTCCTATTCGAGCTTCTGCTATTTTGACCTCCACTTCCTACTCTCCTAGTACTCCTATGACTATCAATTGAATCTCGTCGAGTCTTCTCTGTCACAGAATCTTAAAAGTCATCCATTTGTTGATGTATTGCATTCATCTCACTCTTCAGCACCCTAGTCAACTCAGATTTCAAGGCCTCCATCATGAATTTACTTGTCCACCACCAACAATCCAATCTCCTCCCAACTCCCCACTTAGATTACCTTTGGACATACCTGCAAGAAAGGTTAGATAAAAACAAAAAGAAGAACCTCACCACCTCACGTACACTTGTGTATCACACAATTTTGTGAAATAAGTCATGCTCATGTTTAGCTCTCAGTATATATGGCTTTTTCAGTCCCTCTAATAATCTCACACTCTCTTGCCTTCTTCAACTATTTTCTCCTTTCCGAAAAACTAAAAAATTCCTAGAAAATCCCACAGACTTCAATTCGACTAACCAACTTTTAGGTATTGATATGTAAATCCCACCTTTAATTTGATATTTTGATGTGTCAAAACTGAATGTCAAGGTTTAAAGTAATTAATTCTATAATCCTTGTATAATCCTTATGAGAGAGAGTTGTCTATTTATAGACCTAGGGTTTTATCCCTAATGGGCTCTTTGGGCTCAATTCAGCATATTTAATTGGGCCAGACCTGGGACCTAAAGCAAATAATAAAGTGGGCCTATAAATTAATTAATTCCCATGTCCACAACCCAGGACACAATTAATTAATTAATATTAATTCTTTTTCACCACAGAATTAATACTGACCTACCCCTTTATTACCAAGTTGTGAGAATGGGTTGCATTAATTGAGAATCCCCATATTTAAGGTTACCGGACATCC